>VZUI01034307.1:0-46955 GCA_013401135.1 Cettia cetti
TAAATATAAATATAAATATAAATATAAATATAAATATAAATATAAATATAAATATAAATATAAATATAAATATAAATAATATAAATATAAATATGTGCACATTATGCATGTATGTATGTATATATATATATATATATTTATATATATACCCACACATATGTGTGCAGATGCCAGAAGTGGTTGAATTCCAAATGAGTAATAAGGTGATTGTTTTCCTTGCAGTTGTTTGTCCTCCAGGCAGTTATTTCCAGGATGATGAATGCATTCCCTGCCCTCTTGGCTACTATCAGTATCAGACAGGACATTCCTTCTGTATCAAGTGTCCAGTGGGCAAAACTACCAACTCCTATGGGGCAATCAGTGCTGATCACTGTAAGTTGAACTCATTTTTTCATTTTTTCCATATCCTTTATTTTCTGGCTTCAAATATCTAATGATATTTTTTATTATTTATCTCTAAGTTTTTTTAAAAAATTAAATCCTCCCTCTGGGTTTTTTTGGATGGATATGATCTCTTCTGCATACATTCAAAAGCATTTTAAAAAGTACAAACTGTCTGGTGTTTTGATCAAAAATGCATGAGAAACAAGTGGTCAGTCTCATCCAGGATGTTGTGGTTCCTCTAGACATGTTCACTGTCCTCAGGAATGAAATCTGAGTGTTTCATATCAGTAAGAAACTTCTTATGAAGTTCATTTATTGTCACTTTCATAAACACTAAAATAGGGGGGGTTTGTGCAGCTCTTTCCCCTGCAAATACAAATATTTCTCACAAAGCAACTATTGAAATGCTCACTAAAGCTGGCAAATTCAGCTTAAGTGATTTGCTTTTTTCATGCAGTTCGATAAAGAAAATCAGTTATTAGGTCCAAACTCAGTTTTGTCTACAGAATTATCTTATATAAAATATGATATAAATAAGAGTACCAAGAATGGGCTTCTTGGGAAGTAGCATTGAGTATATCATCTACTTCATTCTCTTTCAGCCTATTTGTTCTCTTAGGTGGGATAAACCTCCCATTTATATTGTAATGTATCCCAACATCAATTAGCTTTTGCCTACATTTGTCATTCTTCTTTTCCGTGTGTGTTCCCTTGGTAGGTATTGGACTTGTGTCCTTAAGAGTTTTCTCCTTCGGGTTTAAAAACTTGCACTTGCAATTTTCTTTACTAAACCTGCTCCCTGCCTGGTTTCCACTTTTCCTTTGTGCTACACCTCAGTGCCAGCCCTCCCCAAAAGAACAGGTTACACATTACCTTCCTACTTTCTTTCATTCCCTGCTTTGCTTCATTGCAGAGTCTGAAGAGTTTTTCCTGAATTAATTGGTGTGATAGCTCTTCTTGTTGCTCACAACATTCCACAAATCCACTGCAGCAGTTGTTGAACAAACCTGTATGAAAGTACAGTTCCTTCTCTGTACTTTGCTTTACAGTACTGGAAATACATCAACAGAGATTTGAAGCATGACAGAGAGTCCAAGAAATGTTTAGAAAGAAATCCACTGAAATAGCAACAAAGCAGTGAGCCTACCATGCTTCAGAGCATGAAACGCTGTGCAAATCTTAGCTTAATTTTCAGTGAAGTCTCTGGTGTGCTAAGGAGACTTTTGTCCCACAGCACTGAAATTGCCCTACTGCATTGACAGGACCAGAGGCTGCACAGGAGGTTCCCTCTGAACATCAGAAAATGTTTTTGCTGTGGGAACTACCAAGCACTGGCTCAGCTTGCCCAGGGAGGTTGTGGAGTTCCTTGAGATGGGTAAAAGCCATCTGGAGATGGTCCTGGGCAGCGAGCTCTAAGTGGTCCTGCCTGAGCAGGGGGCTCTGACCTTACAACCTCCAGAGGTCCTGTCCAGCCTCTGAATTCTGTGAAACCCATTTGACAGCATTATCAAAGCACGCTTTTCCCTTCCCTTGCTCTCTTGTCCCAGGTGTCACATCCTGCCAGAGCAATGAGCAGGGCCTGCAGTGTGGTGAAGATGGCCAGTACAGACCTTCTCAGCAAGACCCTGAGACCAAGAAATCCTTCTGTGTCGACAGCTTTGGAGCAGCACTGGACTGGACTGAAACAGAGGATCTCCTCACGGATGAGCAGTGCCTGGGTAAATGGCAGCAGGATATTTTGGATATGCTTTGACCCCACATTGGTGAAACTTCCTTGTGAAGAGCCTAATCCCACAGCTTATGGGGATTCACTGTCCCATAGTTATCCACTTTCCCATACTTGTGGTCTCTGCCTTAAGCCACATTCCTCTTAAGTTTTGGATTTCTTGACTACACTGGGGAAGTTATTTCTGGTAAGGGAAGAGAGAGAGGCAGGTTTCCTGCACTCTCAGATGGCTGCCAGCTTTTGATGTGTGCTGACCTTGTGCTCTCTGCTTGGAAACCCAAAAGAAAAATGAGAGGGCTAATGAGAAAGAAGCAGAATTATTAATTTCCTTGTAAAATCATCCCTCATCTGTGTATTCATGGGAAATAGACTGTTTTCAGAAATGAGCTCACAGCCAAAACATAACATCACCTTCTGGGCCCTTGCTGTAAGGTATCTAACTTGGAGAACACATCCTTGTAGGCTGGAGTAGGTTACTTCTGCTTCAATACAGCTGCAAAATGCTGGTTTTCAAGGACGAGAAACTTAAAAAAACAAAGAAAGTCATCTATCAAACAGTCCCCAGATGGCCTGCAGTAAGGTCTAACTATGCCTCTCAGCCTCAAAGCTTTTGCTTTTTCCCAGAAGTTTTTATATGCTCATCATATGATTGGTATTGAATTTAATGGAATATTCTGTTTAGAAACTGATGTCATGGTATGCTTTGAATTAGATGATGTCTTATGACAAATGTAATCAGTGGAAGGAGAGTGAAAAGTAAAGTCCTCAGTTGTGAAGAGGTTGCAAAGCTATCTTCAGTTAAAAGAACTCTTTTTTTTCCACTGAGCATACTCAGAGACTGATGACAGTTGTGAACATGAGGTGAAAGCCTCTGTTGCTCTCTGTCACGGGGTAGTTGGGATGTTGCTCTGTGGAGAGGACTCAGGATCTCAATTCTCCTGTTACCATGAACCTTCCTGCCTGGGCATTTCTGACTCTGTCTAGGATGGAGCAGTTGTAGATATGCTTGATTTTGTGGGTCATGCTAGAAGATCTCACTACAAATATTTATGACTGTTGAAAATTCATTTATGACAGTTTAAAAACACAACAACAATGTCTCATAGAATCACAGAATGGTTTGTGCTGGAAGGGACCTTAAAGGCCATCCTGTTCCAGCACCCCTGCCATGGGCAAGGATGCCACCTAAAAGATCAGGTTGCTCAGGGCCCCATGAACACCTAAGAAATCTGCTTACTTGCTTGGGTTTTTAAATAATAATTTTCTGGCTTATTTAATTTATTTTTTTTCCTTTAAAGATCATGCTTCATTTCCTGAAAGCATAATGTGAAGTGAAACTGTTTATCTCTATTTTTGCTTTTTCTCCTGCCTCTACTATTTCCCTTAATTGAATTTGGCACACAGGAAGAGAGTAGTGGCTGAAGGCTGATCTTACTTTGACAAGAGGTAGGCAGTTGGGAAGGGTCACCAAAACCCAGCTGGTCCTTGGTTTTTGAGTCTTCAGACAGAAGAAGAATTGCCTTGTATGAATGCAGAAGAGTAAGCTGTAACAACCAGTACTTGCTATTATCGTTCTCTCTCTTGTTATATTTTAGGCCATTTAACATTTACACTTAATATTTATTACTCAACATTTATTATATGGAGGTTGGGAATAGGTGATCTTGAAGGTCCTCTCCAACCTCTTCCATTCTATGATTCTATAAGTACAGCAATAGAAGGGCATAAAGCTTTGCTCTAGTAATAAGTGAAATAGAGAATTCCTGCTCTGCACTAAGCCTGTGTGAAATGGCTTTATGACTGCAATTTTTTTTTATCTTTCTTTGTACTAAAAAACAGAATTCAAGAATTTTAAAAAGGCAAATTTTCTATTATTTTTCAATGTTTTCAGTTTACTGTTTTGTTACACTTTCTATCTTCTCCCTACTTTTCTCCCATATTATTGTATTCAATATTTATGATATTCAATACTATTGTATTCAGTAATATAGGGGAAAAATTGGGAAAAAAGATTTTCTCTTGAAAATGGTGAAGTGGGATGAAGCCAGAATTAGGGGGAAAAAATCAGAAGAAAAGAAAAACATTTGAGAGTGTAATTTTTTAAATTTGAATATTGGAATAGAAATGAGGACAGCTTTTATACAGGCATCAGTGCAAGTTGCAGATGCAGCAGGGATTCAGTTTCGTGCAGAAATTAGCTAATGCTTGTTTTTTTTGTGCCCTACGAAGGAAAAAACCTTCCACTTCTGCTTGCACAGTATTTCTTCCTTGTCCCCATCCTAACTGGAATGCAAGGATTTTCTTGTGCTAAGCATTTGACAAACCCATGAGGATTTTTTCCTGAGCAGAAATGATGGTTTTATCAAAAGCACCTGCTGGTTCAGCCCTGGCAGTAGTGGACATTTGCTTCTGATTCAGCCCTGACTCTTTTGCTGTAAGAGTACAAATGATTATTTTAAGAACTTATGCCTGACTTTTATTTTGTGGTTTATCCAGACATTTCAGGGAGAGAGGGCTGTGATCCCCTGGCCAGACTCATGAGCCCAGGGGAAAGAGGGGCTGAGCTTCCAGCTCTTCCACGTGCAGATGCGTTGGAACTCTGGAGGCTGAATATTTCAGGCTTTCTGTTCTAAAAGGCACTGACCCTCAAGCAAGCACTGCATTTGACTTGAGGCTGTGGGACAGGCTTCTGAAGCTGAGTGATAGCACTGGGGTTGTGGCTGTGCAGTTTGAATAGTACTGTGTCATCTCACAGGATGAAAAACTTAGGTTTGGGATTTTAGTATATAGTAATATATGGGGCAAGGTGGAGGATTTTGGGCATTGTCTAAGTCCTTCTTCTTCACCTTCTTCTTCCTTCTTCTTCATGGGTTTGGGTGGTTTTCTGTAACTGGTTAATAAAGTCCTGAATTACTTCAGGTGGTTAGTTCTTGGGTTTAAAGTAAAAATACTTTAGGTGGCATTTCAAAATTGGATGGATTGTCTTTGAAAAGACCTTGTAGAGAGAGAGTGGTACTGTGTTTTACCTCTGTTTTCTAACTTGCTAGTTAGAGCTCAGGACTCATGAGGCTGTAATATAGATGAGAATTAATAAACACTGAGTCCGAACAAAGCTGTGACTCCCATGTATTAATCCCAGCTCTAACACAAAGAAAAGAAGATAAGAAAGCCAACACAGATGTCTCCCACAGCTGGGATCACACCAGACCTCCTGCTTTAACTCTTTTAGGTCTAGACCTGGTGTTGGCTGCAAGGAGCCTGGGGTTTGCCTTCACCTGGGGCCTTTAGGGAAGTTTGGTCACCAAGGGATGATGCTAAGTCACCACATTCTTCTCTTAACCACAGAATGGCTTGGGTTGGAAGGGATCTTAAAGATCCCCTAGTTCCAACCCCCTTGCCATGGGCAGGGACAATGTGCTGTGCTCACCCGAATGTACTGCTGCATCAGCCTGTGGGCACCCCTTGGTCATACAGGTAGGAGGTGGTGGTGGCACTGTGTGCCCTCTCAGCAGGGTGGTGGTGGCACTGTGTGCCCTCTCAGCAGGGTGGTGGTGGCACTGTGTGTCCTCTCAGCAGGGTGGTGGTGGCACTGTGTGTCCTCTCAGCAGGGTGGTGGCGGCACTGTGTGTCCTCTCAGCAGGGTGATGGTGGCACTGTGTGTCCTCTCAGCAGGGTGGTGATGGCACTGTGTGTCCTCTCAGCAGGGTGGTGATGGCACTGTGTGTCCTCTCAGCAACCTGTAATCCTCCCCAGGGCACAGACAGGGCCAAGCCTGCTGGAGCCTGGATTAGATTCCTCAGCCCCATTAGTGACCTTTGGGGTTTGCATCTCTAGACCCAGGAGCTTCTCCCAGTGTGGGAACAGTGCTGCTTGTCAGACTGCCCTCACACAGGTGAGAGGGTCCAGTGCAGAGGGAGCAGATAAAAGGGTTTGGTCAGTAAAGTGACAGTCAGGTGTTAAAAGTGGAATGGAGGATAATAAAGCAGCATGTAGGACATACTGCCTTGGATATCGCCTTGGACCTGAAGCCAGTGGAGATCAGGCTGTTGTGTTTCTGGATTTACTGTCTAACCAAGTGCTGTTGGAGCTGGCTCTTGTTCCTGTGACTGATTTGTAGAAATTTGGTTCCTCCTTTGACTCAATAGTTGGTTCAGTGCCATGAACAAGTAATGAGAGATGGCAGGTCTGCTGCTGGAAGAGAAGCCTCACTGGAAAGTAAAATCCCAGCCCACTCCTGGCTAACTGGTTTTTAAAACATCTTGTGACACTTTTTATTTCAAAGCAGAAATTCTACCCTCACACCAGCTGTCTCCTGCATTATCTGTGAGGTTATGGTACATCATTTAATGACCAAACCTCTCTCCCCACAGAATTCTTCAAGCCTAATTTCTACCTAAATTCTTTGTCTGTTTGCAGCATGGGAACTGATAATACTACTTGGTTGGGGTCTTATGTTGTCTTTTTTTTTAAGTGCTCAGAAAATTTGAAAGAGTTCCTGCCTCCAGCCTGATTTATGGATCAGAAGAAGCTCAAATTCTTCAGTCTCAGTCACTTGGGGGAAACCTGCAAAGTACATATTTTCAGTGCATTTCAGGTGAGAAAACTGAGAAAAGCTGTAAAGATGACAGGAACAATTGTGGAAAATAGTAATATTTTCATATAATGAGTTTGCAGTTAAGTTCCTGGGTGAACCATTTGTTCTGCAGTTCAGCACCAATTCACTGCAAGATATTTACAACTTTTGGTGACCTTGGTTCAGGGAAGAGATAGATGTCTCTTTCAGAAAAAAGTCTTCTGAGTTTACATACTACTTCAGACAAGTCATCTGACTTTAAAGCCAGTTGATGTAGTTTGCAATACGAATGAGAACTGAGATTTAAACCAGGAAATATTCCTCAGACTGTGCAGATGTGCAGACAAAAGAAGGATTAGGTGTTCAGGACAAATGAAAAGCAAGCTTTTACCTTTTTACAAATTACCTGATTGGCACATAACATAGGAATAATCATCCTTGCTTACGTCAGAAGGGTATTATAAGGAGTTCAGAGATATTCCTCTGCCAAGTCTTGCAGTTTATATACTATATTGCATCTGGTTTAAGTTGGTTCAGGATCATCTAAAACCCAGAGGAATCACCACACTGCTTTCAGGGTGTTTTGAGTCAGTCTCACCTTGTGTCTCCTAAAGATCAGGCTGTGAAAGGAGGCAGAGGGAGTTCAGAGTGAAAACTCTCTGGCAGTAATAGCACAGATATCCTGTTTGTAAGGTACATACCAAAATTTTGACGAATCAGTGGCTTTGTGTCACATGCAATGGTCTAGTTGGAACAATCATCTCTCATGTTGAGCACTGAGTATGTGAAGCCTTTTTATAATGGAATGATTTTCCTGCACAAGCTCATCCTGGCTGTCTACCGTAAGATTTCTTGCACCTTCCCCTGAAAATGGAGACCTTCAAAAACAAGACACTGAACTGAGAGAGCCTGAGAACAAACCTGGGAGGATATCATGCCCCTTTGCCAACCAATCTGATTCCATCTCTCTCATTGCTGGATTTTCTTTATAAGTTATGTAAATGGGAGCACAACTACAAAATATTGCTGCTGAGGTTCTCATTGAGGAGTGGGAGTTAATCTTTCCCTCCCTAAGTCCCTGTAAGGTCAGATAGCTCAGCTTCATTTCAGCTGATGCTTTGATCTAAGTTGGTTGATTTTATACTAAAGATTTGGAAAGTGTTTCACCTGGGCTAGGAGCAGGGCTGAATGTGTGAAGAAGGGTCTTCAACCACTCCTAATTCTGGAGGGGATGGCTGTTTCTCCCTTACAGTGGCCTGGGGATTGTTGCAGGGGCAGCCAGCATGATTGAAGAATTGGATGTTTCCCTCCTTCCTATCACTGATATTTGTCACAACCTCTTTGCCATGGGGTTACTGTATCAGCAGATGGGTTGTGCTGGCAAAGTAGCTCATGAGAGTTCTGCCCTGGGCAAAATTATCCAGCAGACTTTAAATATTCGGGTGTGTGGTAAGACCTGTCTCAGCTGTTTATGTCATCAGATGATGAACAACTTTCTGCCTGAATTTAATTCAATTTAAAATCTTTAACTCTCTACTAAAGTTCATTTGAGTATTAAAGCTCATTTGGCTAATTAAATTCATGTCTGATAGGCATATGGGAATCTACATAAGTGGCAGTAAGCAGTGGAATTTGTAGCCACCATTTAGCATGTGAAGTGCTAAGAAACCTAAAATTTCTTTCCTGTTGTTCAGGCTGTGAGAGGGAAGATGGCTGTGGCTTTGCAACTGTAACTCCTGCAGGTACTGAAGTGCTCTGTGAATTATACAGCTCTGCTGAAGCCAACTTCAACTGCACCACCTCTGGATTGGTAAGAATGATCATATTTAAAACTATATGTTTATCACAGTGCTGTGTGTTCAGTGTAAGATCACAGAAGAAAGGCAGGCTGTTACCTAACCCCTTGGACATTGCTCTTCCTTATGGCAGTAATAAATTCCTGCAAGCTGGTAAAGAAGTTACACCCAGATGTTTCAAAAAATGACATCTGAATACCTCAGTGTTTGATTGAAACCTCACACGGTGCTGTTGTCCCTAAAACATGCTAAGCACCTGCAGATAGGATAGCAGGTTGATTTAAAAAGAGAGGTAATCTGGATAGTCTAAATTAAAAGTAGCCAAGTTGGTAATCAGGTCACCTGAAACAATCATCCTTTCTGAGTCCCTTCCTCTAGCCCAGGGTTTGAACTGTGTGCTCTTTATCACTGTTCTATTTTCCTATTCACTATTTATGTGGCATTGAGGAGCTGAGATCTCAATTTGATACTGTAAAAATTGTCTGTATAAGAAAGAAGAAAAAATGTCCACATGGAGTAGTGCTGTGATAACCTTTGTGTGGATCATTGTCCCCATGAGTTTCTTAATAAAGAAAATGTATTTTAGGATAGTAAATCCATTAGGTTGTATGTATTTTGCTTGCCTGTTTTCTGTCTCAGGTGCAAGGTGTCTTGGGGAACCCTGCTGCCACTAGCATCAGTGGCCTCAGCTGCTTGCTTCATGTCAGGAGCCCAGAGGGAGATGCACTGATGGTCTATTTGAAGAGAGGTACCAGATGTGAATCACTCACCTAAAATCTGACTCTGTGTCCAAGCTGGTAGCTACTTCTGTGGAGGATCATGACTAAATGTGGGGAGCATCTTTGTTTAAGAACACACAATACTTTAAAGAGCTCAACATTTTGTGACAGTCCAGAAGCTTCAGCACATCTTTCTTTCATATCTTGTTCCCTAGAAATTAGAAATACTTTGGAAGTAATTTTGATGATTTTTGCCTGCAACTATTCCCATAAAACCTCAAAATCTATCCAATGTATTTTCCTATTCTGTTATTGCTTCTTTTCACTAAGCAGTTTGTTATTTGAATACATAAGGCATTATTAGTGACAAACCTGTACATAATTTAAGTTCACTTTAGTTTTGATTGTGAATTATTCTAGTAATATACCAGCCAAGAAGTAAACTGCTCTCCATGAATCGCAAAACATTTCAGCTGAAATAATGAATGCATGAGACAAGTTTTATTTATTTACTTATTTATTTATTCATGGGCTGAGTGTGGCTGATAGCATCACATCCATTGTGTGTCCAGCTTTAAGTGTCATGCCAAACTGGAAGTAAGAAAACCAAATGCTTCAGGGTTTGAGTCAAAACTCTTTGCTCTTACCATGTTCTTTGTACTTCTATCCAAATCTCTGAGTCACTATTTATTAATATTAATAAAAATAAAAGATCTAAGTATCACCTGAAAATAAATCAAGTCCCCTGAGCTTTTTGTGATTGGTATAATCTTGTTAATACTAGATCTATTCTAGTCTTTTAGATCCAAAATTCTACGAATCATGCCCTCCTACTTAGCAGAAGCTTTAATTGCAGATGCAGTTAAGCTGGCCAAATTCCACATTTTACTTTTTAAATTAATTTGTTTCTTTTTTATCTGTTATTAACAGTGTAACTGAGTGCTTGAAGGTGGAATGTTACCAACCTTACTGCACAGATCAGTTTAGGAGCTCTTGCTGGCAGTGCATTATAACCAGCTACTCAGGAATAATTGCACCACATCATTTGATGATCTTATCTTGCTTCTGAAACTCAAAGTCCAGAAAAAGACTTTTAAAACTGAGTTTTGAGCATAAATCTTTCAACCGTCTCCAGTCTGCAGGCAATTCAGAAACATTCCCTGAGCTCCCCTTGAGCTCCTTTCCCTTTCTGTCTACCCAGAACAGGAATTCAGCTCCTCTGGACTCAAGGCCTTTGAGAGGACAGGCTTCCAGAACGTGCTGTCAGGCGTGTACCGCTCCCTGGTGCTCCCAGCAGCCAGCACATCCCGGGCTGGTGCTCAGCTGCTCTGCAGACAGGAGTGCAGCCGGGATTCCTGCTGTGATGGATTCATCCTGAGCCAGCTCCTGCTGGATGGAGGTACTGCCTGACTGCACGGCAGTGGGAAACCAGTGCTAAATGAGTGGAAGTCATTGTTGGGCACAGTACACCCACCTTTGCATCACACCTGTGTGAGCAGCCTGTCTGCATCACTGACATTTTTTTGGTGTTGTGGGGGTTTAGTAATGCTCAAGACTTGGTCTGGAGCAGTAAAGACCTGAGGCAGCAACCTACTCTTGGAACAAAATGGACTTTTTGAAGGGATAAACCTGAGAGAGTTCCAGCAGTGTTTGGGCAATGCTCTTGGGAACATGGTGTGACTCTTGGGGCTGTCCTGTGCAGGGCCAGGAACTGGACTCAGTGATCCCTGTGAATCTCTTCCAACTCAGCCTATCCTGTGTGTGTGTGACATCTCCATCTGCATGAGATAAATTGTTCTATAAACACCTCTCTCCATACATGGCACAGCTTGGTTGCCAGAAGTTGGTGCCTTTCAGCTGATGCAGGAGCTAAAAAGGTGACTCTAGACAGAGTTCTTGTGGTGCAAATGAAAATCAGCCTCCTTTTAAGAGCATGAAAAAAGGATGCTGAACAGAATTATGTTATATTATTGCATGCAGAAATGTTGAAATCTCCCAGGTCTGGATGTCTATCCAGGAGAGCAAGTGGTAGTGGGATGGATGGAGTCTGGCAGAGGTGGGACTTTGGCACAATCAGATTTTTGCCAACAACTTCAAGCACTTTATGCCAGTTCTTACTTTTTGCAGTTTAGATTCAAGCTTACATAGTATTGACTTTCTCCTTGGAGATGCATTTCCTGTAGGAAATGTGAAGTTTTAAATGACATGCCTCAAGGATTTAAAGACAAGCTCTATCAACAGTCAGGAGCTGGACTTGATGATTCTTGTGGGTCTCTTCCAACTCAGGATATTCTATGATTCTGTGAAATCTAGGCATGTGCTAGTGGCTGCTTGGCTGCTATGGGACAAGCACTTCTCCAATTTGAAGTGAAAACTGATCCTAGATTTAAGAAAATCTGTGAAAATCTGTCACAAATTATCAAAGTTGTCAAGAGAATATTTCCAGAAAATTATTCTCTGTTTTGGCATTTTTTTTAATCAAAATATTCTAGATGCTCTTGTAAAGTCCATTTCTTTATACATTTACCATCATACTTTGGGTTCTCTCTACTTGTAAGTGTAGAACATGAATGTCTCTTTGTTCAGGGTGACTATTTGCATCAGTTCTACAGGTAACTGCATTACTTGGACTGGCATTTTGCTGAAAAAGAAAGAAAAAAGGAAGGAAAATGAAGCATACCCAATATCATGTGTACCCATAAAAATAAACTAGTGAGGGCATTGTAAATCCTTAGAAATGCCTGAGCTGTGACACCAAGTGCAAAGCAAGAGCTGAGTATTGAATAGAAGTTATGGTAACAGAATTCTGTCAGAAGATGTGGCCTTAAACACTCTGTTCCCCAGCTCACATCACAGTGCTAAGGGAGACTCAGGCCTGGGGTGACTGAAATCAGGCATCAGTTCAGGAAACTATTGTTAAAATTATATAAGTGCTTTTGTTTTGGTTCAGAACCTGAGATTGTAAGACCATCAAAGGATTGGATGTGTCTCTGTGGTGCTGTGAAGTGCTGAGTATATTTTTGGGTATTATCAGATAATAGTAACATTATATTAGGTGATAAGAGTATGTGCCTGAAATCTCTGAAGAACAGGCTACAAATGTTTAGTTTGGATATGAGTAGCTAATCTCAGCACTCAAATTTAAACATATGATTCTAATTTGCTTATTAAGGTGGGGTTTTTTTTTTGGTAGCAGTACTGAAGGGTATCTCTCTCAGTGACACAGATTCAGTTGGCACTTGGAGAAAGTATTGGAGGGCCTGGGTGGGTGCAAAGCATTAGTGCAGTGCTGCAGCTGTGTCTTTTCCTGCCCCTAGGTACCATTCTGTGCAGTTTGCTGAGCTCCCCAGACGTGCTGATCTGCAATGCCAAGGGCTGGAGTCCAACACCAACCTCAGCCATGGGTGGGATGTGTAATGGTGTGAGCTATGATGAGAAAGAGAAGAGGTTTTCCTTCACCCTGGGAGGACAAGTGTTCAGTGGAAGTACGTCAGTGAATTATCTCAATTTACAGTTCTCTTCAATTGTTGTAGAGACTCTGTCTTATTCACCAGCTTGCTCTTCTACTCCAGTGCTTCTTCAAGTAAATCCATATCACAAGAGAATAAGAATTCTCTGACTGGATGCATTGCTAGATAGATGGACCTCTCACATTTGACCACATTAATGAAAGTTGAGACTGTGCCTGATGTGTCAATCTGTAATACTTGCAGCATTTAATTCAGGCAGACCAAAGCCAATAATCTGAAAGAAAGGTAAACTCTGGAGCAAAGATAAAAAGTGAGATATCCAGAACTACGTGGTGAAAGCAATGATAGAAAATTGAGTAAAGTTTGGCACCCTGGACCCAGACCAGCCCCGTGACACCTGGGACCTTCTTCCTTAGGCTTTTGTATTGTAATGAAGGTGATGCATAGATTAGTGATGTGTTTTCCATGAAATTTCTGAGCATTTAAAAATATGGTTAATTTAAACAGCTATTCTAACAAAATTTTTCTTTATTAGCTTCTCAGTTGATGAAAGAGGCAGAAAGAAATTTCACTACTTTTCAGGAAGTTTATCTGTGGAAAGGTAAGTTATCTCACAGAATTTCTTACAAAAACTTATGATGAACTGTAGAGTGTGGCAAATGTCTATTCTATAATGGAAATGTCATTGTCACTTCATTTCATGCTATCCAAATTAAGACACATCTCAGAAGCCTATTTTGGCAGGAATGTGTAACCTGGAGCAATTCTTCTACTGCCAGTTTCATGAAATTTGGGTAAATTCCTGTGTCTGAGACCATAATTTATAAATATTAATACCCTTGAAAATGATATCATGTAGACATCTGCCTTTGTCCCATCAGTGTCCAAGTACCATAATAATTTGGCTCTTTATGCCTAATTACATGGGTTATGTTTATTAGCAGAATAACTGTATTTTTGCTTTCTGAATCTCACCATGTACATGGCAGGACCTGCACAAATGATTTATAATAATGCTTTATAGGTGCACAAAACCTTCCGAGTGATGATCCTGAGTACAGAGTGACTGTAGATATGGCATTTACTTTTGTCATGCAAACAATGCATTTTGGTTTAGGTCTTCCCTAGAGTTATTCAGAGATGGTTTTACTCATTATTGATTCAATGCTTGGAGGAACTACCAAAGGAATTTTCCTAAGTGGTGCACTTCATAAATTTGTTCAGTTTTGGGAACTGAGAATTATCTTGTCTTGTGAAAGAAAGATAAAGGGATTACTCTGCTCTTTGCTTCCTGTTTCATTCCAGACTCTGATATGGTCACCCGGATGAAAACCTCTTTGTGTGAGGCTGCTGCTTTGAAGACAAAGGATGATCTCATGTTATCAGGTATTAGAGCAATAGCAGACAGAGCAGGCAACAGAAGAGATCAGAGAGGGGCTGCTGAATTTAACCAGAAAATATCATATCTGATATATATGTATATGCTCATTATGGTATAGGTAATGTAAAGGCCAGAGGATTTCTCTCAAGTAGGATGTCTGATACAATACAGGTTTTGAGAAAGATGTTCAAAATGTAGACCTGGCTTTATGATTCTTACCTTGCCAGGCCAGGCTGGAAATGAAAGCGTTAAAATGTTCAGTGTGAAACTTGTTCTTTCAGACTTACTGAACTGAAGAGGCAGAGGTAATATTATTTGGTTGAGAAAAAAAATTCACATAAACCCAGGAGTGAAATTCATGGCCTGGGCATCTTTACTGCTACTGACAGTATGGTTGTAAATATGGGCTGTAGAGAAACCCAGGATGAAACTGCAACCACAAGTGCTTCTTCCATGCATGGTGACAGCGAGGGACCTGTGAACTTCTCTTAGCTCCTTTGTTATTGCAGGGTTTGCTCTGTTATATGAAGTCATGTATAGGTCCAAAATATTTTGTGGGAAGTTACTGGAGTTCATTTGGGCCTTCAGCACCATAATCCTAAGAGAAAGTGAGCAGTGGAATTTGCTGAGAGCACCTTGATTCATTTTTAATGAATTATAATTTTTGCTGAAGAGTCTTGATGAATGTCTGAGCACATGATTTAATATGTGCAAAATCCTGAAAGGAAGTGAATTGCTGATTTTGCTTATGGAATTTGAAAGGAAAGTAAATGAAACTAATTAAAAAACTAAAAATACCCATTTAACTAGCAGAGCTCCTACACATTTCGGAGTATTTTAAAGTCTAGACTTAAACAGAGAGAGAAAAAAAATGCACCTGCTATGGTGGTTGAAATTATCTTGCATTTACTTGCCAAGGCATGAGTGCAGCCCTCAGGGTTCTTAATTTACCTTGCTGGGGCTGATGATATCATTAAAACCTGCAGCTATGCAAGGAATGCAGATTTTTTACCTCCATCCCTAAATATTAGTCTTGACACCACCTGTTTAAAAGAAACTGAAGGGTGAAGTTATGACTTGAGAGGTAACAGGAATTATAGGTTACCTTTCTCAGGAAGTCATGAATACATCTGGGAAAATATCTACAGAGCTATTATGACTTCATAATCATTTGTAAAACACAGGGTAACATACATTTTCTAGTTTCTGATAGAAAATTCAAAGTTGCAGTACATTTTCAGCATGTTAGTAGGTGCTTCAGCACTTCAACAGCAATCTTCAGCATGTCTTCTCCTTGTTTTCATTATTGTCTGATTACTTCACTGCATGCAAGATTTAGTAACACAATGTCTCACAATGTTGGAACTGGGGATGAGACCTGCTGATGACATTTGATAAATAAGAAAGTGTTTATGAAGAAATTTGTAAGAGATCAATGAAGAGTTTTAAAGTCTTTTAATACTGTACCCTCATCTAAGGGGTAAATTTGGAAACAAGAAAGTATCTGTGATTGATTGTTTCAAAGGGAGCTCAGGAAATATAAATCATTGCATACATGTCTAAAGGTCACAGGGAGGTGACAGAAATGAGTTATTTAATATGGTCTGTGGGAGCGTAAATTCAGAGCAATGCGTTTAATGACTGAAATAGGTATTAAACTTGTGAAGAAAACTTTTGGGACTGAGAGGTGTAAAAGCTTCCCAAGGGAATATAGGGAAACTGCTGTAATTTGAATTAAAAAAACGACATTGGTTAAGGAATTGCAAACATCCTCTGAATCCTCATACTTCACTGTTAGGATATTGTGTTGCATGACAGAATAGAGCAAACCCTCTAATTTCTAGGAGCAGGAATTTTCATCTAGTTTTTGGATGTTGGAAATAGTCTGGCAGTGCTATTTTGTACAGTGCCTACAGGAGAGTCACTGTGGGTGGACAATTCTGTTATTAAAAGCAGGCTTTGGTGTATTCTAGCCCTACAAAATGATTGCAGCTGTTTTACTGTGAAAAGCAGAATTTTATATATAAATAAATATAATTCATTCCAGATCATAGTTAATTTTAATGGGATTCTTTGTTTGTTTGTATCTCAGATTCCACAAAGGATCTTTTCTACCTAATGGACAACAGGCAGATACAAAGTGACCAGAACTATTCTCTCCCTTACCAGCAGTTTTGGGTCTTCAGGCAGCAGTACTCAGCTGAGGAAGCTCTGCTTTGGTGTCTCACACGTAAGACATCATGGACACTGTTTTTCTGTAGGGAATAATAACTAACTAAAATCTTCTAATAGGTGTTATAATAATGATGAGTAGAAACTTTAGACTTTGAGATTTTTTTTGCAAATGACTCCTAAAATTTTCATGGAAATTGCCAATGGGGTGACCTGTTTCTCCCTTCCAGTCTTTGCCTGCCATTGCAGAAAGGGTGCCCATAATTCACTGTCAGGGTGCCCCTGTCAAGGGCAAGAGAAGTCAAAAGTACAGCTTGGGCAATGCCCTGCTGTTCTAAAGTGTACCACTCCAAATAGAGAGATGGCATAGTGGTAAAAGAAGGTAAAATGGAGATAATTTGAGTTAATGATAAATTGCATTTTAATACTGTAAATGGAGAAGAGTTTCTAGCTCTACCAGGAAGTCAGAACTAAGAGTATTAAACAGTGCACAAACATCACTGTGAGAGATCAGTAGAGCTATTCCTGTTTACAATTAAGCATTGACACACATGTTTACAGGAGCCGTTGCCATGAGAATTAAGAAATGGGTTTGGCAGCTTTGATTCTTTTCTGAAGGTGTGTTCCTACCCTGGGACAAACTTTAGAAAAAAATTGCTACAAGCAAATGTCTTGAACAATTGATTCTAGGAAAGTTATGTTTAATTTTGTGTGATGCTTGAATGCTTCAGAAACATTTTTTTCTAAAAACTTATTAAGATCTTGTAGACATTATTTTAATTTTTATTTGTTAGAGACAATGACTAATGCAGAGATCTTTTATGATAATACAATTTGTATGTCAAATTTACTAAAAAAGAAAGAGATCTTTATGAATTAAAATATTAAAGAGAGACCAATACACTTGAGTAATGCTTGTCACAGCTGGGGAATTTATATTCCCAATTAGCTGTACTGTAACTGCTTTACTGTGCTCTCCAGGTAAACCTACTCTTCAGTGCCACTAGACCTAGAATGTGTCCCTCTTTCTCTTGCACTTTTAAATAAATAAATAAATTAATTTGCATGATTAGTAGGATAATATTGAAATTCTCATTTTTAGTTGTTTGCTGATGGATAGCTTTGCTCTGAAAGCATGAAGAGGAGCAGAGAGGGAAAGGAACCCTCGTGTGTGTAACTGTTCATGGCTTTGCTTCCTAGGTTGTGTCCAAGAGGAAGAGTTTTGTCGAATGGCAGATCTACAAAATGCCACAGACAAATACTTTGTGTGTACCCTCTACCCAGAGGCACAGATTTGTGACAGCAGCCTTGACCAAATACCAGGAAACTGTACAACTGTGCTACCCTGGCAGCCACAGACACTGTACCATAAAATAGGCAAGTTTTGGTATTGGGATGTGTAATGTCTGCTCTAACCCTGGTAATGCAAGCCAGTGTCTTGGCTCTTGATCCTGAGATAAAAATAATTATATTCTGGTGTATAAAAGAGTCTTGGAATGTGATGGTGCAAGGGCAGGTCAGGCTGTCCAGCATATGGTTTTTCATTTTCAGTTCAGAATGGAAAGATATTAACCATGAATTTCACTCTATCCATCTCTGCCATTCCCAATTCAGAGAGGCTAAATAGGTCTCAGTTTTGTATATCAGGTTTTTTAGGCCTTTTTATAATATGGGTGAAATAGGAATGTCATTGGAATGTCACAAGCTACCATTAAAATTTCTATGGTAGCTAAATGAGTGTAATTTTTATTTTTTTAAATTATTTTTTAGCAAATGCAGAGCTACAGACATGGATTTTACCCTTTGTTCTTTGAATACTTGGGAAGCTCAATATTTTTCTCATAGGGCACATGTAAGGAAGCTGAACAAACAAGTCTGTTTTCCCTGTACAAGAACATGAAATTTTGCTGTGACAAATGTAAAGGTCCACTGAACTGAGCTATTCAATCATGTCATTTTGGGGAGCCCAAAGGGCGCCATGGGCTGAATAATGGATGAGCACACTGGAGTCTTCCAGTCTGGAGCTGTATCCCAGTTTAAGGCCTTGTGGAAGAAGTAGCATCAATGCAGGTCTCAGAAACAAAAGGCCTGGCTGGAAGTCTTTCCTTGGTGATGTAATTTGCTAAACTTTCAGAACCTTCATTTGGTTTTTTTAAAATCCATCTTCAGGCTTAACAATCAGAATTTTCCTGTGATAACATAAAACTATCTTTTAATCAACCAGAGCTCAGCATGAAAACGTAGACGGGACTCCTAGCATTTGATTACTTGACCAATATTTGTATATGACAAAGTTAAACTGATTTTTCCAATTTTGTTTTTCTTTTTCCTTCCAGTCACTCTTAAAAGTTCTGTGAAGAGCTTCTACACGCGTGTACCATTCCAAAAAGTAACAGAAATCTCAGTGAGGAATAAGACTGACATGAGCAGAAAAGCTGTTTCAGATGGGTAGGACATGGATGTTTATTTGTTCTCCCTGGAATTTTAACCATGTCTGGAATTCTAAGGCCATGTTAGGCAGATAAAGGAAATCAGAAGTATTGATCCAAGAATTGCATTATGGAGAGTATTTAATGAAGAAAAAAATAACATATGGTTTAAAGGAGATTTATAATTGAGTTATAAATAACAATCTATAGAATTATTAATTATAGACATGAAAATTTTTATTTACAATGCTACTAATTACTAGTTGGCCAGTTAAATCTCTCAGCAATGGTACACCAAATCAATTTAGGCTGATATTTTTAGTGCAGACATCAAAATAATCACCTAAATTAATAGATGTAGTCTGGTAGGTGTATACTAATCAAGCATAATTTCATCTACCTATGGAAAATGTATGGAAGTGTGTATATATACTGGATCTTCAGCCTTATGGTGAAAGGCATCTCTCCATGTTCTCAGTGTCTAATATGACCAATGATACCATGGATAATGTTCTTCCTTTCCTAGGTTTTTTGAATGTGAGCGTTGGTGTGATGCTGACCCCTGTTGCACAGGATTTGGCTTTTTTAATGACTCTCAGCTGTCAGGTATTTTTATTTTTAAAATAACTTCAGTCTTTCTGTAAAATTATCCAAATTTTACTCTTCTTTTCTTCTGAAGTGCACTTTAAAAGCCCTTTCAGATCCCATGCACCTCTCTTCAGCACCTTTTCAAGTAACCATAATCATTTCTAAGAGTTCAGCCCAATGACACATTCCACATCTCAGAAATTAGTAAGAAAACTTCATGAGAATGAGTCCTTAAGAGGCTGCAGTTCCAACAGCATAAAATTCAAACTGATAAAACTACAGTTTTTTCTCATTCATCAACCTCTCTTCAAAAGTGTTGCTTGACTTCTTTTAGTGACTTTTTTCCCCTTTTGTGTTTTTTAGTTTTTTAAAGCTTAAGGGACTCTGAAATCTAAATATTACTGAAATTAGGTGCATGCAAACACATAATGTCTGTGGAGACTCTGAGGCAGTTTGGCCTTTTGGCTTTCTTGGTTGTCTGACCTTCTCTGCTCCCAAATTTTAGTCTTCTGCTTGAGGAACAAAGTCTTCAGCTGGTGTTTATAATTGGATACCATTCAGCTCAAAGTCAATGAAATAGATTTAATATGTTATTACAAATTCAGATTTAGGCCACTGAAATGTGTATCTTTGTTTTTGGTGGAGTCATATGCTAACCAACTATTCCTGATGTCATTAGGATGTGCTGTTTTTATAATCATTTTTGGAATTTGAAACACTTCAGAAATTCATATTTTTAATTTCTTTTTTTGTTGAGCAGACAAAATTTTCACTTGATCAAAAATGATTAGCTTAGAAAATTAATCCAGTGTAGTTTAGATAAGAATTAGTGTGCAAATAAAAAGTAGTTGACAATTTTCATACTGCTTATGATCATATGAAAGTTCAAGTCTTAACTGAATATGACTTTGAGTTTCTTTAAATATTTCTAAAATAAATTTTAAAAAAAATAAGCCTCCCAACATGCAAAATGGACACAGTCTTAGTTTATCTGATTAATATTTAATATCTATGACATTTCAGACATCCAGTCTTGGCACTCATATAGTCAAGAGAACTTTCAGTAGTGATTTTCACTGATGAGCTGAAATCTTCAATAAAACTGTGTTTCAGACCTCCATATTTTTCAGGAACAAAATAATTCACACTAGGGCTTTGAAAAAATTTTTATCTTGATGCAAATAGGAGACATATTTCAACAGATATGCAGATTTTTAATTACATTAACATGAAAGGACTGCTTGCTCAAAGAGTCCTGACCTATGCTCAGCGAAATTCTCTGTGACTTTGGATTATAATGGATTTTAATGGTGGTACTCACCTTTCCTCACAATGAATTCCTCACAGTGGGATTTTTCAGCACTAGTTTCAATCACTTGGCTTATTTCAGGTATTTCCTTCCTTTGATTTCTAGGTCAGTTAAATTTGATTTAACACTCAGGGGAACCATGCTGTGCTCTTTTTCCTCAAAACACTATCTAGAAAAGGAAAATTTTCCTCCTTATTTCTACAACCATGTGCATCCTTGGCAGGTGGAAAGATTGTGTGTGTGACTCTGAACAGCCTTGGTATCCAGATGTGTGCTGAGGAAGCAAGAAGTGCTTGGCACATTTCAAACTGCAGTTCACCAGATGCTGAAATCAAAATACACCCATTTGGCTGGTATGAAAAGCCTGGTAAGTGATGCAGGACACATGACCTTTCTAATGAGTTTCTGCACATTGAAGTTTATTACTTAGCTTCAGTGTATAAAAATTCCAGCATCCAGCTGTAGGACCCATTTGCAAGGACCACAAATAGACAAGGCAAACAAGTATGTGCAAAGGAAAGAAAGGTGCAATTTAATATCCATTGTCATAGAAAAGGAATAGCAATACCTCAAATATGTAGAATTTAATTTTTTTAGATTCTATCAGAAACTTGTGGCCAATGTCAGAATTCAAATATATTTTGCCTCGTTGTGCAGTCCTGGTCAGGAAATCATTCTTTGTTTCTCACTCCCAGGCTTATGGTTTTACCATCCATGTGGATACATAACCTCAAAAGGCTTGGGTTTACTGCAGAATTTAAAATTCACTTTTGCTTGTTTTGGTAAAAAAAAAAAAAAGGACCCAGACCAAATTCCAAACTAGACCTGTCTTTTTCAAGTAGTAAGAAGCCATCAGGTGTTTAAACAGAAGAGCAGCTATGAGATGTTGTGTTGTTTTTTCAGGAGGAATCAAAACCACTCCTAATCAAGATGGATTTTATTTTCTGTGCAGAAACAAAAGCTTCATTGCTTTGTTGAAAACTTTAAATTGGTTTTGCCATTTGTCACACTCTTTTTGGGCAGGTCTAGTTCTACTTTGTTAAGCTCTGATTTCACATAACTGAAAGAACAAAGAAACAATTGCCTCCCTGAGTTTATCTCTCTTTATGGGAGGACAGCCTGTTCCTTGGTCACACAGACACTACTCCAGAGCAGAGAGCCCCCATGGAGCTGGTCTGGTGATGTTGACAGAATCAGGGAAATTTTTCGAATAATACTTTTTTCTGCTTTTATACTCCCTTAGTCCTTGCAGAGTAGAGAAGGGATGATAGCTGAGAGGAGAGGGGGGACAGAGCATGGATATATATTGTCTAGGGAATGTGATAGAAAGATCAGTTAAAGCTGTATAGAGATGGGTCAGCTATTGTGGCAATACCAAATTTACAGTGTTGATAAATAAAATCTTAATTCCCACTCTAAGTGTCTGAAATATGAACTCAATGTTGAGCTTTTCAAGTCTTGCACTGTCCCTATCCCCACAGAACCATCCATTCCTCTTGTGGGGAAGCCCTTGTTAAAGGGTAGAGGCAGCATGGAAGCATTATGGAAGATGGGAAGGGGTGGGTTGAGGGTCTGACACTGAAAGGAAGGGAACAACACCCTGATAAAGCAATGGCAGCATCCTGATGGCAGGGGGAGTTGAGATGCAGACAGGGGTAAGAATGAGGAAGAGAAGAAAAGTGGAGCAAAGAAGGGACAGCAGAGGTGTAGATACACTTCCATTTCTTGGAATTGTTTTCCCCTTGTTGGAAAAGAACCAACAAAAAATAAAGGCTGTTTCTCACGTGACAGGCAGAGGGATGATGAAGAGAAGCCTGGGGTGTATGCAAAGTAGGGAATGTTAAGAGAGGCAGTGACATTTCCTTATGCATCAAGGGAGCTACAGATGTGTTTTGACCGTAACACACAGCAAGGCACAGATGTTTATGCAAATGGAGATATTTACAGACAAAAATTTGTATCAGATGTGCTGGTGTGTTGAAGGTCTGGGGAACCAGGAAAAGGAACAAAAAGGTTCTGAGGCTGAAAAGGAAAATGAGTAAAATCTGAAGGAGTGATTTACTGTAGGTAGAGGGATGTTAGCATGGTACAGGGTCTTTGGTTGTTTGAGGAAGGGACTTCTGTCTCTGTGTTTCATAACAGGCTAAGTTGATGTGTGAGCTTTTTGCTGCTCAGCTCTGCTCATGAGAAATTTGATTTTGTATATTCAGAGCTGCAGCTCAGTCAAAAAGTGACGTAGAGTAGCATTTAAAAGAGTTTTGGATAGGCCAATCCTTTACTGCTGTGAATGAGAAAACCTCTGAGTTTGTAGAAACATCTTTCTGTTACTTGCATGGGAAATACATACTGTAAGAAGTTAACAGAATATTGAATCAGTCTTCATCTTCTATAGGGTTGGTCATTTATTATGTCTTAATGGAGAAGTTATTACTGGTTTGACTAGCCAAAGTGTCATACAAAATACAAATGCACAGGGGAAAGTTCATTTTTATTATTTGTGATCACAAAATATTTATGGGAAGTATTAGCAAATTAGAAGGTTTTTTTGTGGAAATGAATATGAAATTTTGTGTATGGCGAATCTTATTTGAACTTCAATTTGGAAAGTGTTGTGCTGGAAAATGCTTTGTTTCTAATTTGTATTTCTGAGAAATTCCAGTTTGCTGGAAGTAGAGAGAATTTTGTGTCTCTCCTAGTGCAGAAGACGCAACATTCAGAGCTGAGAAGTAATGCTGGAAATATTGAGTATCAACTGCATTTTAAACCTTCGAGTATTATTGCTTTCAATTGTGTTGGTTTTTTTCTGCTTTTAGCTGACTTGAAGAGCAGCATTCCCAACCTGTGTCCACCTGTTAGTTTACCTCTCACGCCAGAAAATGGTAAGTGTATTTATGAATTGAACAAAACCAAAACCAAACAAACATCCCCTGCCCCCCAAAAAAAACCCAGTAAAATCCCCTTATCCTCTACTTTGTACGTATTGCTGAAAAATAACACTATATTGAAAGTGCTCCCCATGAGGTTACTCATTTAGGTGTTAACTCATTTTCATTAATTTTGTATCATTTAAATGAAAGAACATGTCTGCAATGCTGACCTAATTTCTCACACTCACTGCCACATGAGGTCACTGAGACAAAATATTTGGCAGAACAGATGAAAAATTTTATTTATGAGTGTGTATGTTGCATCACTTTCCAGATACAATGAATCTTATGGCACTCACATGTGTTATTTTAAAAGTGGGTGGATCTTCTTAGTAAATGAAACTTAATTGCTCTTTCAGGGCTTTGTGTCTACTGCCCCCTAAAATATATATGCAAATTGTCAGCAGCTACAGGCTTCCCTGAAGTGTCCTTTCCAGAAATACACTGCATAGCTGTGAAATTCTGTATGTAACAGAAAGGAAGGGGGTGGACTGGTAATTAGAAAACTCAGTTTAACCCCCCAGTTATACTGAAATTGAGAAGTCACTTCCATCTCTGCATTGGATTTTCTGTTTAGTCTGAACAAATATTTAACCTGATTGAATCTGTCTTTCTTTAAATCATATGCAACTGAGCATGCAGGAGACTTGATATTTGCAAAGAATTTTCAATACTCAGTTCAAAATTTTCTTATGATCTGTCTTATCAACATATCCATAACCACCAGTCATGATCAAGTTTTGTCTATTTTTTAGTAGAATTTGTGCTTTTTAAATGATCATTCTAATGCAATAGTAGGTAAACTCCTATCTTTCTAGGTAAGCTGAAATAATTTTTGTGTGAAACACTTTGAGGAAGTGGTGGGGTGGGCCTGGTGTGTAGGTTGGGCAATTCAATTCCTTTGTAAACAGTTTTTCCCATGGAATGTAGAAAACAACTTCACTAAAGCTTTCTTCCTCCCACAGTGAAGCTTGGTAGTAATTTTTTCATTTTCCTTTTGTGTTCTTCTTGCTTACTTAAATCTAGGAAAAGAGTGACATAAACAGCACTTAAGAAAATCAGGAAATCAGGTCTTTCTGCTGCTTGCTTTCGGCTCTAAAGGCTGCCCAGAACAGGAGCCCCAGCAAGCGAGGTGCTCATCTTTTGTAACAAACCTGATCTATCACACCCATTTCCAGGCCATTTTTTCCAAATGCAGAGGAACTAGGGATGTCTCTGGTTTTCAGAGATCTGGTTAAGCAACCCAAGCAAGCAGAGCTTCCCAAAAGGATGCAGGATTCTGGGTTAGAGTGGCTGTCCTGGGGACTGAGAGTGGTTAGGAGGAGTCAATTACAGAGCACAACAGGGCTGGAAGTCAAATTAGCACCTGTTCCCTGGACACTTTGGGGCTCTGACACCACTGGAGCAACACATTCAAAATGCAACTGGACACCATCTGTCCTTATGTTCTGCCTCATTTTGATAGTGAAAGTACCAGACTAGTTATTAGGTCAGATTGTTATCTGGGCTGTGTTGTCAGAGGTTTTAGAAAATTTTCAAAAACATTGTTTCTAAACACTTTATGATTGTATGTCATATTAATATGTGCTATAGAAGACTAATTGTTTTAGAGTTGGGCTAGCATTTATGTATTTTGTACATTGTGGTAATGTACAAAATGTACATGGGGATAAAAAATTATTGTGGCTGCTCTGTGGTAGCCAGATGGTGAGTTTTAGAAAATGTCACTATTTAAAGGGCACTGCCACGATTAGATACATCTGTGTGTGAACGTAAGCGTATCTATGCATATAAAAAATATCAATTTTTCCATCAAAAGATGAGAAAAATACTTAATTTTTCATATTTTGCCAGAAGGCTCTGTGAAATCATGAAGTTAATGTTATGTCCAATCTAGAGCCTGAGTTAACTGGAGCTCTATTAAGGCCTACCTTTAATTGAAAGTTTATGCATTGACTGTCTCATTTCCTAGTCAGCCATCTGGCAATGCTCACAACAGAGTGCCCAGCACTTTGCTTCCTCCCATTTGCAATCAGAATGCTGCTCCATTCAAAATCTGTGATGTTTGCAGCCCCAATGTTTCGTGAAAAAACTCAGATGAGCAGACTGGAGGGAAGTAGATGCTTTGCTTTACTCATTGTTCTCAACGGAGAGGGTAGAGGCTTTGTGGGACCATAAAACAACAGAAGTATCTCAGTAAGAAGCCTTTTTACAAGTACATGGATAGCAAAAGGAAGGGTGGAGAAAATGTGGGGCTGCTGAAAGGGGCAGGAGACCTGATGACAAAGGGGATGGAAAAGGATAAGGTGTCTTCTTCACCTCAGTCTTTCTTGGCAAGTCCAGCCTTCAGGATATTCAGACCTGGGGGAAGACTGCAGCCAGCAAGTTTTAGCCTTAGAGAAGGAGGATCAGGGTCAGGGGCCAAGCTGGGCATACAAATCCAGGAATGTAGAGGGAGCTAGTTAATGTCATTCTGAGGCCACTCTCAAGTACCTTTGAAGGTGATGGGGGAGATATTTATTTTTCTTCTGTTCCCTGGTCTGGGCTTTTGAAGAAGTTCATCAGCAGTAATCACCATAAAATGTCTAGACCTTTGAATCTGCAATGATAAAAAAAATTTCCAGGAGCAACTTCTTTTCATGTCTTGTCCTAGAGCTACCTGCAGCCACTAGGGAGATGCAAGAAAAGACCCTTCCTTATGTAAGGTGAATCCTGAGAGAGACACAGCAAAAGGAGAGGGTCAGGGTTCTTCCTGTTCTTTGTCTTGTACCAGAATGTTCACTCAGCAGCCCATTGCAGCCCTGTGATTTCTCTCAAAAGCCTGAGGCTCGAGTGAGCTTTTCCCAAATTATTGCCCCTACAAACAACACTGCTGTGTGTTTCTAACATTCACCAGATACCCCATTAGCCTGTGAAAAAGGGGAATTAGTGCTCTGTAGAGCCTACAGCCCACTACTCTCTAGCAGGAGGGAGGTGAACTGCACAATGTTTTTTACCTGAATTCTCATTGATTTGTTGTTCCTTCAGCAAGTTTTGCCTATTTGCAAAAGCCTTTCTGCTACAAGGCTAAAGTCTCCAAGTCATCTCACCTTCAGGCTGTAGTGTGTTTATCTGAATGTATGGTTTTCATCTTTAACTGAATGAATACTTCCATTTACTTCTGTACATCTATTGCATGGAGCAGAGCATGCTCCTGCTGCTCTGTTTCCATGATTTCCATGTAGTTTCTGTGATCTAAGAAGTGGTGCTTGAAAAACTGATAGCCTGAACTGACTGGGAAAGTCCAACTTGCTATGTTTGGAGCATTTTTTCCCCTGTAGAAGTTCATGTGCTGTGATGACACTGAGTATGGGACCATCTGTGGGGAGTTTTAGGTACGATCTGTGACCTTTAACAACGGGAGAATAGATGTCATTTTAGGACTGCCCATGCTGCAAATGCTCATATATCATCCTGCAGTCTTGGTTTACTTAGGCTGGTATTTAAATAACAACTCTGCTCAGTTGTGTGAACATGGTGCACTGTCTTATAAACCGAAAACAGCCAGGTCTCATAATCAGGTTTGAGATGGAACCTCCTGCAGCCAGCTGTAAGCTAGGGGACATAAGAAAATGATTTTTTTAACGATATAATTTTGTATTGTTATTTTCCAAATATGCAAAATTTATTCAGTTTATGCACAAGGGTTTGAGTATTGGGTATTTTTATATGTTTTAAAATTTGTCTGAAAGAAGCCAAACAATCTGAGACATATGCAAATTTATAGAAGGAATACTTGTGTTTATAGCAGACTGGAGAACCTGGAAATACTCCTGTGTGTGTGGGAGGAACGACCCTGATGACTTTTGACTTTGTTATGAGATTTATTAATTGTACACAGTAATTATCTAAACTTCAATGAATATTTTGTCTTCAGTTCTAACTAGAACATGTCTATCTATCTTAGATTTGGCAGCTGTTGGGAGGCAGTGGCCCTTACAGGGTGGTTCCTGCATGGCCCTGTGGATTACAGACAGATCATCTGGGCTCTGTTCCCACTCCATGCAAATTGAGTAATTAATTGAGAAACCACTGAGGCATGTGGATGTGATAATCTGTTGGGCCCTTCCTGCTGCTGCCTCCTCTGATTCCCTAATGATTTATAGTCATTCCCTTGAGGCAGGGCTGAGCAGAGCAGTGGCTACAGGATATTCCAACATGGGAATAAATTTCCCATCGGGTTATATCTTCACATGGGGTATTTCCATTCTCAAGAGAGATGCTGATGGTAGCACAAGTGCTGATGTAGCTGACTTTGGTGATTAATAGTTATCATTTATCTTCCTGTTTTCCCACAATGTTGACTATTTGTCAGAGACATCCTTGGTGTGGAACAAAGAAAGCCTTGTTTAATCCATTTTTGGGAACTGATTTACCATGCTCCCACACAACAAATTTGATCTCTGATGTGGAATTACTCTGTCTTTGGTCTTAAGTTGGATTTTTACTGTTTGTAAATATGATGGTTTTAGCCTTTTGAAAGCAGCTTATTTTAAACCTGGATAAATACCTAGTACATTTTTAATATCCCCATACTATATAATTTGCTATAATTGGCACCCCTTAAGGAGACAAAAAGCTGGTATTTAACAGGAGCATAGCGAGATTACTCCCTGCTAAAGGCCAGAAATACACAGTTGTTATTTTTAAGACTTGTCTGAGGTGTGATTACAGTTATTATGCAGCAGTTTAAAGAAAATCACTAATTTTGAATTATATGAATCTCAGAGGAACAACAAAAAGGTGAAGTAGTTATATTTTAGGGAGATTATATTTTCTGCAGGTCCACTCTGAGTTGGTGATTTTCTGGCTTTGAAGACTGCTGGTATACAGACAGGTTATCAGTCTGTTGAAAAAACCTTTGAAGACTAGGAATATAAAGCACTAAGTTCAGTCTGTAAGCATGTTATGGGTTTGAGTCAGGGGTATTAAATAAGGCTCACAAATTTCAGAATTAAGATCAGAATTTGTCTTTCAAACATAAATCAGGCATACTGAACCCAGAGGTCTGATTTATGTATCTCCTTAACCTCATATTTACCTCCTCAAACATCACAAGTTTTCTTTTAAACTTAACTTGTTATTTTAATCCACTTCTGTATCTCTGCTTCCTTATATCAAGTGTAAAATTATGCAGCAAACTCATAATTGATGCTTCTTTTCTTCCACTAAAGTCAGTGATGAAACTTTTGTTGACTTTATGACAAGGATCTTATAATCTCATTGCCTGTGAAAGTGGGAGGCTGAACTCTGTGTCTCCAGGAAATCTATTCCAGTCTTGTGATCTTGTGACTGGAGTGGGAACAGAGTAAGGCCAGTGTGAGTCCTTTTGCAAATCCAGTCTTAAACCTTTCCCACCCAAACAACAACATCTGGAAGAGAGAGGCTCTCTGTATGGGACATCTATAATTTTGCAGTAAGAGTTACAGGGATTGCTGGCTGCAATTATCCAATGAAAGCCTTTGCCAAAATGTGGGTTGGAAGGTCAGCACTTAACCTATCTATAAATCAGAAACGTCTTCCAGCCCATCAGGTGCATTGTGCATTGCCAGTAGCACAGGGCCAGTCTGTAGCTCTGCCTTGTGAGAGCAGTTTCCAGATGAGGCAAGTTCAGATCAGCTGTGGAAAGTTGTGTTTTGCTCTCAGAATGAAGTGGGTGTGCATGGCTGTGGGCATTGCTGGCTCTGCTTTCAAGAGAGGGGAAGAACCAACTAATATCCCAAATCTCTTTAGCAGCTCACTGCTGGCTGCCAATGTCCACAGTGGTGCCATGCACGGCTCTGGGTTAAAGAGTTTTGCACTGTTGTTAAAATAGACTTTAACATTTTTGCATCTCCTTGCATTTGGCATCAGCTGGGCAGAAAAAAAGGAGAAGGAAAAAACTGGGAGTCTCAGCATTTAAATCTGACCTGAGATCATGAATGCTTCCTCCAGGATGGAGGATGAAAAATAAAAAAACAACCTAAACCCCAACCCAACCCAAAAAATCTCCCATGTGAGAGGTGGCAAGGGTCACATCTGTGAGATTTGGAGCAATGAATAATCAGTTTAGATAGGAATCTATGAGCTGTGGATGTTTGCATCATGAGTGGTCACTCTTTTATGACTAGCACAGGCTGCAAAGTGCCCAATGTGCCCCATATGTATATAAAATTTATGCTCCTGGCTTGACTCTATCCCACATAAAGGGATAAAATAAATTTCTAATGTAGAAGTAGCAAGTTTAGCTTGTGAAATTGATATAGGAAGCAAAATTCAAGCGTCAGATGTTTAAATCCAAAAAGTTTATTTTGTTTTTGTGGATTCATTTTGAATTTCCTTCCTGAGAGACCCCTCAGGACCCCTCTGAATGTTTGGCCTGTGGGAAATGGAGGCAAATGAGGATGATGGGACTTGCCCGAGGTCACTTGGTGAGTCAGGGCAGCTGTGGAAAGAGAGTCTGGGGAAATATCTTCCAAAACCACTGGTGCACTCAGGCTTTGTGTGTTACAGTGGAATCCAGACAAGGCTCTCTTTTCAAAGAACCACAGCTGGTAATTTGGAGCTTTGTGTTTGAACCTAGAGAGATTTTGCTTGTTCCAGTAGTAGGACCTCAGCTGCTGGTGCTGTAGACAGCACAGGATGGCAATATTGCTCTTAGGTAAAAACAAGCTTTGAGGCATGTTGATAAAAGAAATCTTTCTTTGTTCTTCACAAAAAAAAAAGAACAAACCACAAACTGAAAACGTAAATTGGTAAGATTCAATCTGGAAAAGAAAGACCTGGGGATCTAGTGATGCAGGCAGAAAATCTCTGGAGAGAATGTAATTGTTAATTCTCCATCACTTAAAATTGATGTCTATTTTTAATGATCTTTCTAAATAAGTGCCACAAACTCTCACCCTAGAGACAGAGGCTGAAGTTTTCTAACATAGGTCGTGCAACAGCTCATAGTGGATGTTTTTAAAAAAGAGAAACCATTGACAATATGAAAAATAGTAATTTCCACATGACTAAAATCACTCTGTTCCTCTAAAATAATTGAATAATCAGTCCTTAAAGGGAAGAAAAAATCCAGTGCAGTCAGTGTGTTATACAATTCGAGCTGTGACTTCAGGGTCACTGCTCCTAATTCAGATCCCCTCTGAATGTAGCCCTGGTGATGACTTTGCCTCGCTGTGACTCAAGTAAGCTTGTGGTGTTAACATAAAACATTGCAGCACCAAATTAACCTTCATTTCTACTTAGCTGGAGACTTTCAGCTTCTCTCTCTTAGAAAAATTGCTCACAACTGTAAGAGGAACGGAATGATTTTGGTTGTGAAGGACCCATGGAACCCAGTCTTGCCTTCTTGTCTCTAGTTCAAAACTTGAACTTTGTGAAGTTCCATGGAGTACAGAAGGTCAGTTCATCACTCCATCAGATGTTTTCTTCAGGAAGGAGGATAGCAAAGGAACCAATGCAACAACCTTGGTAATGGTGTTAGCACATCACTTTTTTTCACCTTGTCCTTTGTGAGATAACTCATGCTTGAGGTTTACACTTCCTAGGGAAGGATTTACCCTGCAAAACAGAAGACTTTTTGCATCATTGTAGAGTCCTGAATTGTGGCAGTTACTCTCTGTTGTCCTGAATTATACAATTGTTATGAAATCAAATTTAGTCACTGGTATTCCCTGCCTATTTGCTCAATGAAGGATGCAACCAACCTTGTCTGTGATGTGTTTTGAGTCTTGGGTTTTCATCAACTGGTTTTCATCAAGTGTGTCAACCCCAGGAATTTCAAGTTGATTGTGTGGACCCCAGAGCTCAGCCTCAGGTCTGATATTGAGTGCTGTGGTCAATTTGTCTTTCTGTGAGAGGAGGAGAAAGGAGACTTTGGCCATCTTTGCCAGTCACTGATTTCTCAGTAGAATAAAAAAAATGTTTAGTGAAAGGACAGGTCACGACTTTTGCATCTGTGTGGGTCAATGAACTCAAGGGCAAGACCTGCTCACTAGGAATAGCAAAGGAACAGCTGACTCTGCTCTGTCCTCACCCTACAATTACATGGGGAGGGCAACACCAACCTGCTGTTTAAGACTTAGTGGCCACAGCAGGGCCTTTTGCTCTTAGAACACATTGAACTTCTGAAAGGAACTAAAATAATTAAAGGCCCATTATGTCCCAAACTTTCTTTTTTGTCTTCTGTGTGCAAAATTCAGAGTTCTCAGATATTTTTATCTGTTTGTGTATGAGAAAAGAAAGTTTGTGGTATTTTTAAAAAATATAGTTTGAGACAGAAGTACAATTCTTGAGGAATACCAGAGTTAGTACATACATGTACATGCATGCTCACACAAGTGCATGGATGTTAAATGTATACATGGGAATATACATATATGTTATACACAATTATATTTACACATATGCACATAGTTGTGTATATATATTCCTATGAAATCAAGTGAAATATTAATCATGTAGAAGTTACATGACATTAAAATTGTTAATAGAATTTAATATAATTTCAATATATTAATTAATTATGTTCAATATAAATCAAATGAAAATTATCAAATTAACCTCCACTTACTTTCCAAGAAGTTAATGTCTGTACCTGTTCAGGAACTTGTGTGCACGCATTATAACCTATGCCCTTTAATGTAACTAGGGCTGTTCAGAAATGGGCTTTTATGAATCAGTTGGATTTACCATCAAACCTGGATAAACCTGCTCTGGATTTGCCTATTTCTTTACTAAATACCTTTGTAAACCAATTAATTTCTGGCCTCTGAACATGGGATTGGACCTTGAAGTCAATCAAAGGCCTTTGAATATTTAATTTATTCTCAGTTGATACAAAGGAAGATGACCCTTTTTAATTGAGGAACTCCCCAATGCTTTTAACTCTATATTAGTTTCCCCTGAAATTTTTACTGCTCCTTCTAGTCATTTTTTTTTTTTTTTATGGTTCATTCTACAGAGTATGTGGATGCATGGCAACCCTTAAATGTGTCATCTGTTCTCATGGATTCGACCATCTCGAACTTTGAAGTTGTACATGTTAGCAGAGACATATCCAATGACTTCTCCACTGCCAGAGATTTTTGTCTGTCTGGTAAGAAATGGTCATTCACAGCTTTGTACAAAATACTACTTGTGAGCCTGAAAACCAAGAACAGCTTTCCCACTTCTGACACAGATACACTGATTTTACTTGTTTTTAAAGACTATCCCAGAGTTTCCTGATCTGACAGAGGGAGTCTGAAGTAGTTTAGCTAAAGAGATATGCAATAGATATAAAATGCCATACAGTAATTAAGTAATTTTGACACCTCTTGGCCACAGAGATCTCCTACTTCTCCAGGCATTGTACAGCTGGGAGAATATTATAGCAAATAATGAAAGCAATGATGTCTTGTTTTTCTAAAGAAGCACTGCCATTTTCTAAACCCACCTGCCATTACCCAAAGCCCCCCATGGTCGTGGTGGGTGAGGGAGGGTTAACGAGAGCTAGGAGGAAGCAGGGACTGAGCTGCAGTAACAGCAAAGAGAATTGCTTCAAGCTACAGCCTGACTAGACAGACAGGAGTCATTTGATTTCACATGACTGAAAATCCTCAATGCCACAGAGTGGTAGAAATAAGGGAAAGTTCCCATTTACTCACTGTTGCAGTTGGGACTGTTGGAATTCAGATGAGGTAATCAGCACTTTACTAGATGAGGTTTTTCTCCTTTTAAAACCTGTGATAATAGTTCTTTTGTTGCATTATTCCATTTTAAAGCCAGTATAACATTCTGTCCTTTAGCTATTTTGGAGAACGTTCTGGGCATTTGAGGACATTCATGTCCCATTACCCTGATTTACATCATATCTTTGTTGCTTCACCTGTTGTAAAACCTTTCTTTTAAGAACAGTGTAACACTGTCATAAAAAATACTGTGAGTACACATTTTTACCTGCTCTTTTTCTTCATGCTTCACCTCACAGCTTGTTCAAAGAACCAGTCATGTACAGTGGTTACACTGGAAATCCAGCCTTCAGCCACAAGGTGCATTTTCTACCCTGATACACAGATATGCACACATAGCCTGCAAGGGCACAGCTGTTGGGTTTTACTCAAAGAACCTGCTACCTATATCTATAGGAGACAAGGTAAGAACAGGCTAAACCTGGGGAGGAAGGACATCAACTCTGGTGGGCTATGCACAATTCTTGTAAATGGAGGACTGAGGAATTCCTCACCTCATAAAGCAATGTGGATGTCTCCTAGACACTCGTCCATGGCTCTTTCAGAGGAGTTACAGCCAAGAGGATGGGAAAAATGTCCCCAAATACTGTTTTAAAAATGCATGAAATTGTAGTGTTACCCTGTGGTGTTGAAGCAGGCATAAGAGAGGATGTCTAGTTTATGAAAGATATTTTGAAAGGGCAGAATAGTAAACAACAACAATGCAAGTCCAGCTCTTAGCTTTTCATCTGCAGAAGATGTTTTGATATGCTCTTCCTTTTAAACTTGGAGAATAACACTTGCAGTGTTGAAAAGCCACTGTCAATTGAAAGTATTAAGGACAATCTCTAGAGAAAATAGAAACCCCAAACATATATCCCTGCTCCCCAAACAGGATGAAATAATATTTTAAATATTTGAGAGAAAAAGGAGTTATGTAGATAATGTAGATAAGTAAAAATTCTGTTGTTTGGTTACATACTTATTTGAAGGTGTAAGTTTTGTTTGGTTTATTCCCCTTGATTTTTAAGGAGACTGCTTTCTTTTTATGTAATACTGGGTATTTTATGTATTAAAGGTAATTATAACCCGGGTAACCATAAGGGGGAAGGGAAGAAAATTTTCCTTTTCACTGAAATTCTGTAAAGTTAATAGGAACTTTCTAGGTTGACTCTCAATGAAAGAAAAAGCATTGCCAATTTAATCATTGCCAAGTAAAACAACATCACAAACTGCGACATAAAAGTAGACTTCTATGTTTATTGTTTGTTGCAGGTTTGGTTTTAGTTTCATGACTTTGAATTTTGTTCCTGCCTATCAAATACATTGTTTTAGGAGAAAACTAGCAGGAGGTGTCACTTAGCTGTGTTTTAATGAACCATTTTGTAGGGAAACTGTAGCAATAAACAGTAAATTGATCTGTGTTTCTTTTAAAGAACTGGACAATTAACAGCTTAAAACTATGGGAAATGTGACTAATTTTCATTTCTGAAATGACCCTAACTTGAAAAAAACAAATTCTTTTCCCTCTGCTCCCCCTCTGATAGATTTACTCCTGCCCATTTCTGAATCGGATTCAAGCCCAACAGTGTACATCCCATCCCTTGGATATCTGATGGGCAAATCCCAGGTGATCCAGGTTGGCTCAGAGTGGAGAAGCATCAGCCAGTTCCTGGGGATCCCTTACGCTGCCCCTCCCCTCGGAGAGAGGCGCTTCAGCCCCCCAGAGCCCTTTGCTTGGGAGGAAACCTGGAACGCCACAGTGGCTCGGTAAGAAACCCCCATGGTCACCTGCAGGAGTCCAGCCACGGGTGTGGAAGCTGCTGGAGTGATGACAACAATATTCATGTCCTTTCTTGAAAGCAACTTGCAGAGTACAGATAGATACAAGTCTGAGACTTTGATTAGCAAAGAGAATAATTTCTCTGTCTATCTGTTAAAGCTTGCAAACACCTCAGGAGAAAAGGAAAATTCCTGTATATTCCATTGCCTTGAATCTCTGCATAACTCCCCACCAACTGTCTGCTGTCAGTCCATTTTCATTCTGAATAGTATTTATGCAGGTGTTTATTGTATTTATACAAATATGCTTTGCTCCTGCTGTGCCATAAATTTGTACATATTTAATCCAAGAGGAGCACTTAAACACTGATGTAACCAGAAGCTGTGGGCCTCATATAGAAATTCTCTGCCTAGTAGTGTCCAGGAGATCAGGCTGAAGGGCCCAGAAAATCAATCTCTTCTGTTCAAAATCTATTAAAAGGCAAATACTTGGGGAGTTGAAAGTGTATTTGTCCTTTGGTTATCCCAAAGGATACAGCTGAGCTGTGAGGTGTGAAACCACAGCCACAGTATATTGCAGGGATCTGGTGGGATGTGACTTTTTGTTTCCTCAGGTGTGGCATTAGTTTGGCACACACAGCATCAGCTCTTGGTGTCTGAGCCTCAGGGTGGTGTCCTGTAGGGCTTGGTTGGACCCACCTGCCTCTGTGACCCCCCTGGAAGACGTGGGTTTCAATGAGCAGCCTGGCTGAGATTTTCAAAACAATTTGGGCACTTTTGTCAATCTGTTCCTGTCTTTTGAATCCACAGTACTTGCTTAGTCCAATGAAAAATTTGGCCATTAGCTTCTATTATTAATTTAAGGTTAAAAAAACCCAATTATTTGAGTTTATACTTGAGGGTTGGAGACCTCAATTTATGTATACAACCTGTTGATTTTTTTAGGATTCTATATATTCTATATTGATGTTGCTAAATATTTATGTAAAAGAAATTCTCATTAGCATTACTGATGTAAGAGAAATATTTATTTATCAGCTTGGACTTGATAAAAGACTTAAAAAAATTAAAAACCCAACCCAAACAAAACCACCAGCCAGCTATTGGAGTCTCCAGCTCCTGGAGGAGCTGTGGACTTGCTTCAGCAGGTGGCAGACTTTCTCCTGGGAGCTGGAGAAAAAAAGCTGTGATCACAGGTGATGATCCCTGCTGCCCTGTGGAAAGCTGTATGATCAACAGTGTAATATCTATTGTCCTGGCAGGTTTCCTACCTGGAAATTTGTATTTTTTTCTGCCAAAAATGCCTTTAGTAGTTTACTGTTTTGGAGATGTGATTCACTATGTCATGTGAAAGTAGTTGAGTGACATCATCATCCTAGGAACCTCCCCCTCATGGAAAAAAAAAATAATTGTAGAATTCCATTAAGTCTGGTCCCTTTCTTTGTAGTTTTCTAATAATTTCTTCACACCTATCGGACAAAATTTTACAAGGGCATTAAAATTGATATTTTAGAAATAATTCTCTGAGCTATTACCATATTTTCCAAAGACTCTTTTGGCTTCTTCACTAAAAAATTATGAGTTCTTTCCATCACTGATTGTGTGGAATGGATAAAGCTGTGAAACTGGCTTCAAGGTGGGTTATTGCTGGACAGAAAAAATCATCCACTTGATTCAAGCTTGATATGCTTGAGCAGATGAATCTCATTTAGATGATGTCCAGAAAATAATTTTCTCTGTGTGGTTGGCTGCTGACTTCTTTTTGCTTCTTTTAGCATTAATTGACACTGTTAATGGTCTGCTATGGTGCTTAGAACAAAGGGAATTCAAAAATATATTAAAATTTTGAAGTTACCAAATTTTCCCACAGACCATTAGAAATTAAATTGAACATAATGAAATCTAGCCCATAGACCACTAGGAAATAAATCAAAATGTGTTCAACTCACAGATTATTAGAAATTCAGATAAATAACTAGCATTTCAGCAAAAGAGCGAATTTTGTAGGTGGGCAAGGGAGACTGTGCCTGTGAGCCCCAGTTTTGCTCCCTTTACAGCTGGTGCTAATTTTGTTAGTTTATGTAAAGTGTGGGGGTTTTTAAAGCATATTTTCAAGTTTTAAGCTTTCTAAAGACAGGCAGGGTTTCTGAGGAGGGGTTCTAAGCACACAAATGTAATGCATTATCTGTATGTAAACAGACCCACATAGCTGTTGCTAACTTATAGGTGGGCACAGTTTTAAATGAGATCGAGATTTGCAGATTTAAAGATTTTATTAACCTAATGCATTAAAATACAAGAAGTAGCAGCCATGGGGGAAAAGTACAAGCCTTTTTTATTGTAACTTTCTCAATCTGTGTCTCTAGGGCAGCATGTTGGCAGCCAGGAGATGGAGAGGCCCCATCACAGTTTGTCAGTGAAGACTGTCTGTATCTGCACATCTTTGTTCCTGCCACCACTGTAAGTAAGAGATGTAATTAAAATCGAATTTTTTTTGTAGCTGAGGATTGCCTCTTTCCAAAGTGCTTTTAATTGGCATGAATGGCTGTTTTTCCTGTGTTGTTCACAAAGCTTGCAAAGTTAAATTAGGCATTCTGGATTCTTCACTGGAACAAGAGTATTCCCTACAGGCTTTGTGTGAGCAGTGTGAGGTGACTAGGAGGACAGCATAGTAAAACAGCTAGAAATAAGAGACAGAGAGAGAGGGAAACAAAACACAAGAAGGTGGCAGCAAAGGAGGAGAAATTAAGGACAGAGATGTCAGTGTTCCTGCAAGCAGACCATCTGTCCAGGAGACAATAATGCAGTACAATACATCAACATTTACCACCAGAGAGGGAGCTCCTGATGGTTTTTTTCTCCCTCATCTTTACCATTCCCCTGTTGACATCTGTGGGAGATCTTTTGGGAAATGAGAGTAGCAAGCAATGCTATATTTGTGGCCACCTCACAGAGCTTAAAAATAGACGTTTCAAAAGTGACTGGGCCACTGGTAAAATATGAGGAATTTCCATTTGAAAATTCTTGATTTTCTCATTCTAAACTGATATAAAAGAAAGCTGCAAGTTAAAGCCAAGGTAAAATGATTGGCAAACCCCTGGGGGGCTGGGGATGAAGATGCTGAATCACATGGGAATCCCATTGAAGTGTGGGCCCAGGGACAGGAACTTTTTCTTTCCACAATACTGTCATTTTTTCAGAAGGTGATGGTAGCTGTAATGGAAATTTATGAATCTGTCATACTGCATGTCTGGAAAGAGCTGGTTTAGCAATCTGACAGCAGCACAGAGAGTCCCTTGCAGGCCCATTTTAATCATCAGAGGGATCAGCAGTCTGTCTTCTCCCTGCAGCATGAGGCTGTCATTTTGCCTTGAGTGCAGTCACCACTTATTGAAAACATCAGGTCACTGTCCCAGGCAGTTTGCCATCTATGCTTAAGAGCTGCTTTCAAGATAGTTTATTTGAAAGCATTGTGTATTCCACCAGACTAAAGAGGCTTGTCTCTTTTCCTTGTCAGTCCTGTGAACTGAATCTCTCCTGTCTTTTGTAGACGTGTAAGGTAGAAGTAGGTCCAATCAAGAAAATCAGTTTCACATGCACAAGTCTAGTTCAAGAGAGAATTAAAATTTCTGGTTTTGCAGAAGCAACTGGGAACAGAAGGCATGGCATTTTCCTATCTCTTTTTGTGGCAAGCTCTATTTTTTACTCACATGCAGAGAAATAGTTATATATTTTCAGCATGTGGAAAGTTAAATAGCTAGTAAACATGGAATATAAAATCTCCCGGAGAGCAGCAAATGCAGAGGTCATTCAGGAGCATTTTGAGCCTCAAAAAGAGCAGAGTGCAGGGACTGCTGCCTGTCACTAAAGGATTCTCAAAATGTCAAGCAGTGAAGAAGGTGAATGACATCATTTTGCTTCCATAGCTACGTGTACCACAGTTAAACTGGCACTTCTGACTTTTTCCACCTATAATCATCACCACCTGTCACACTAGCTCAGCAAATCTGTCCTTTGCCTTTATTTAGAAAGGGTTCAATTGTGAGATCAAGACTTAAAAATCTCCATTAAATAGGAATCAAAACCCTCTCTCTTCTTACTCCATTTCCTGCACTTTCCCATCCTTAGTGCTTCATCCCCACTGCACTCAATTCTTTACAGAGCAATAGTGTGCAGTAGTAAAAGCACTGAAGTTTTCCTGTCTTGGTTGAGTTTAGATCTATCCCTACCAAATAGCTCATCAAGTGTTTTACAGAAGGATGAGCAGGGATGTTGGACCAGATGGCCCCAACAGGGTTCCCTTCCAAGGTTTAACCATTCTGTCATGTGGTGATGGAGGCGATGGTTGTGAATATTATGAAGCTTCTCAGACTTGCAGCTGGCTTGTCCTGGTGGCTGCTGAACTTCATTACCCCATTAGGGTTTGCACATGGGGCCTAAGCCCCTGCAGTCATGAGATCATGATGGAACTGCTGGGCTTCCCATTGCTTGGTGCAAAAAAAGAAATGGGAATGCTACATCCAGACACTTGGCTCTGTGCACAGTCCCAGTGATAAATCTTCCACCAAATTACTCCATATCTATTGCAGCTGTTGTAAATGGTTTTGGTTTGCCATTTCCAAATTTTACTTTCCATTTTTGCCCTTCTTAGGCTTTTTATTGTGTAAAGTCACTCAGAATAATGTAATGTGCAATTTACAGGGCAGCTGGAGGTCATGGTGCTATAGAGACTGTGGATGTATGGGAAATGCTTAGTATGAGCCCCAGGCTTAACCATGCTGAGCTGAGGGGATGGAGCAGGCTCAATATTATTGTTAATACCATTTCAGCTGACACAACTTGATGTGGTTGTATTTCACAATGAATTTCCATGTGAATACAGATGATTTCATTTTTTTCTTCACCCCCATCTCTCTCTGTATTGCATGCAGTGCAGAAACGGGAACCAGGGACAAGGCACTGCAAGTTAGGTGGTTTCAATTCAAGAGAAGTTCATGAGAAAAAACAACTTGCTCAGTTTTCTTGGCAACATTGTTATGGTCACAAGAAGCCCCTGAACTGATTCATCAGAGAGATAAGTGAGGAGTGAACACAATTGTGTGCAAGTTAAGGGCAGTTGAGGGTGGTTTGCCTGCTAACCTGTAATTTTGCAGGATGCTTCAGCCATCATTGCTCTGCTGCTTCTCCCATACAACCATTCGTGTTTTTGCTGGAGACATTCTTTGCCAGAACAGATGGGACTGCTGTGTTTAGCTAAGCCCCATCCAGAAAGTAACAGAAACAGAGCCCATTGCCCTCTAGGTGCAGGGAAAACCAACCCCAGATGTACTTTGATGCTGCTACAGGAGAGAGAAAAAAAAAAAAAAACAACCAACCAAACCAAACCAAATCAACCTCTCTCCTTATATTCACTGAAGGAGGTTTCTTTTGAGTGTCTGTAACCTGCTGGCAAGTGCTGAGGTGTCCTGGGGCTGTTCTGCCTTTTTCCTGTTCATGCAGCAGCAGCCTGGCTGCGTCCCTGCTGTGTGTGCAGAGAGGCTCCATATCTGATGCTGCTTTGGGAAAAAGTTTCTGTTTCGGTGCAAAATCAGGTGGCTCTGCCAGGAGTGTTAACATGGGTGCAGGTTAGGACTCCTTGCCATGCCAGGAATCCTGTTGGTCTCTTTTGGGGCAGAGTCCATCAGTACTTTGTGAGATGTGAGTCTCTCCTCTGCAAAGACAAAATCCTGTCTGCAGGATCCCTCTATGTATCTGGTAGGGGAAAATTTCCATGGGGGCTGAGGGAGCATGGAGTGTTATCAATATCAAGGGACATTTTGGACACTATGCAGGGTTTGAGTGTTGAAGACTTGAGAGGAGGAAGCAATTGTGCACAGCTACAAGTTAGTCTTACTCAAGATGGAGCAACCCAACAGACCTTTTCCTTCTCTTGTTTCCCACTTGTTTGAATTTTTCTTGCATGTTTGTGTAAAGCAGATGTGCTCTAGCAAAGACAAGGATACCACATGCTCAGTGACCAAGGCAGCAGGAGCTGGCCTAGAGGAGATTTTGGCTGGTGGAATATAGTGCTGCTATTAGATCTACTTTATACTGGAGATAGTTCCCTCTTTATGATATACAGGTCACTGCAGACAATTTGTGGAAAAATGTGGATAAGACCCTTCAAATTCCAGACAGATAGGCAGATATTCCTCTTTATGGTCACTCTTAAAGATCTATAAATGGCTTAGATAATGTTCATGAGGAAGCTGCTTGTGTTCTCATCAGTGATCTAACAAAGCAGTCGGCAACAGGAATATGAATCTGGTCGTTGTCATGGCAGGTCAAAAACATGTCAGTGTTGGTGTTCTTCCACAATGGAGGGAGTTACAATGCTGAGGAGGGAAAGACAACCCTGGATGGATCATACCTGGCTGCCATCGGTAACGCCATCGTCGTGACGGCAAACTACCGGGTCGGTGTCTTTGGCTTCCTGAGCACTGGTAAGTCATGGATTCCCAGAGAAAACACAATTATGCATTATGTAACTCTTCTGCTTCTGGTTTGGAAAGACAGGTGTCTGCCAAGGAAAGCTGGAGCCTCCCTTGGAATGGAGAATATAAACTTCCTCCCTCCAAATTATAATAATTTTGAAATTAAGGGACTTTCAGGCAAAGATATGGGAATAGGAATAACAGTTTTTTACTAGGAACATTAAAAATAAAAATATAGTAGTACAAGAAAGCAAACAAAAAAGAAAACACTGACCAAGTCAGAATACAACCTGACGTGCTGTTGGTCAGGGTGTTGCTAGCAGTCCAATTAAATCCTTCTGGAGTGTCAGATGTGATTCTGTTGGAGCAGAGATGATCCTGTAGAAGGATGTAGTTTTCCTCTGAAGGTGCAGTGGTGGTGAGATGGGTCTGGTCTTCCTCTGGGAATCCAGTGGAAACAGGCTGTCCTGGTGTTCTGAATCTCAGTTTTATCCAGGTAGGAATACTGGGCTCCTCCCACAGGGTGGAGCATCTCCCAGTGGGATGATGTAATTGTATCAGCCATGTGGTGAGCCTGGATGGCCCATTAACAGAAGATATCCCCTGGAGGGAGGATGGGTTATGGAAGAGATAAAGAAAAACACCTCCCCAACCAGTTTCAACAGATGGCAATAGAATACATACTTTTGGTTATATCTTGCATTGCAACCCAAGACACCAGCATGATTAGCAAACACAAATGTCTCACCACCCAGAACTCCAAGGGAATTCCTTCAGCAGGGTTGAATGTCCCAAATATAAACCTTGCTGACCACCAAGGTAGCAAAACAGTACATGGAGGATCACTGGGAGACCACATGGGATTGCACCATTTTTCTCCTGATTCTTCTGAGGCACTTTGTTCATGTTGGTCACACTTAGAGAAATATCTCCACTTAATACATTGGTCAGGCTGCCCATGACTTGACACATCACTCAGAATGCTTAAATGGGGACCCTTCCCATCGCTCATTGCACACAAAACAAAAACCAAACATTTGCTGGGCAAATACACAAACTAGAAATCTTCTTCATCTCTCTCTTCACAGGTTTTATGATAATTTTCAAGTGTTTTTCTGCATGCATAAATCTATCCTTGTGAAAAAGTAGAACTGACAATATGGAAAGCAACTCTTCTTCCAACAGAGATAATAATACATGAAAATGTCATTACAAACCAGTTTCATATATAGTATCTAGATCTAGGAATTATAAAAGTATCTCAGTTTACCAGCTGCTATGAATCAATGCAAAGATGTAGCTGACAAGAACTACAGTTACAAGCTGACATTGGAGTTTATTTGAGGACAAACCTGCTTTTCCAATTTATGCAAGGAAAAGAATGACAAGGGCAGAGAAAGGGGGAAAAGCACAACACAAAGCCATAATGACCAAAATTCACTGTTCTTTTCAGGTGATCTTTTTGGAAGATAAACACAGGATCAAAGATTGCCTAAATGAGAGCCACAGACGGTGATTTTTTCACTCCTTATATCTCCTACTATGTAGTTGAAGGACAAGTTACTGATCCAAAATTTGGGTTAGCACCTGTAAATTGTAAGCTTTCTACGACCAATGAGAGAGGCAGCTCTTGGCAGCCCTGACCCTGGATCTGCTGTGATCTGAGCCTGGTTTGTCATCTCCTGCAGCGACCTTACTGCCTCCCTGGAGCAGTCCAGTGATCTGCCTGGATATTTTTAGAACATCTATGGTGACAGACATTCTGTTTTCCTAAGGACTGAAAAAAATAAAGAACAGACAGACTTCACAGTTAGAACAGGCTGAGGCCAGCTGAAGGTCCTCAGAAAGAAATGCTCTTTTTCTCCTCCTGTGATGAAAGACAACCATAAATTTACGTATTTCTTCCTCTCATTGCTAAGAAGGACCATTTCAACCCTCAGCTGCAGTCTCTGCTTTTGTCAAAACTTAGTCTGAAGAGATGCTAAAAGAATCAGAGACTGATAGCCTGAAGGGACCCAGGATGGATTGGATGGAATCTGTATGGCCACACTAAGAGTCACAGCAGCAGCCTCTGGCCACAGTACAGCTGCCCCTGCCAGAAAGGAGCAAGATGCCCTTCAGCCTCCCTCTGTCCTCACTAAAGTCATCCCTGGCAAGAAGCAGAAACAATGCACCAGCCAAAGAAGTTTGCAGGTGCTTGTTCTTCTAGTTTGCATTCAAGAAAAAGGAAGCATTTATCAATATTGGAAAATGAATGTTCAAACAGTAAGGTTTTCATAGACCACATGCAATTAAGCTGTTTTCCTTGCAGTGCAGCAAGTTCTTAAGGTAAAGTGCACAAGCAATTGCTGGCGGAAGTCTTGATGCTCAAGTTGCCCTAAACTGACAAAATAACTTGTAAGAGCCAATTAACATCTGTTAAAGTATTTTAAAATATTTGTCTATCAGAGACTAGGGTGACAGCTGATGGAGGACAGGGATTATCAGGTGACTGCTTGGAACCTAAACATTCCTCTGAAAAATCAAAAATGGTCTTTTTAAGAAATAGGTAGCATTTTATACAGTCTGTTTCACAAAAGACTGACTAAAAGGACTGAACCACATTTGCCAGCTTCTGATACAGTTTGTCAAACTATTGTGGTAACCTCATGGGATGTAGCATGGACTGACATAGTGGCTGCCTGACATAGCTTCAGCCTTGAATATTGTGCAGACCTGTGGCTTGCTGCATAGCCACTTTCCTCCTGGGATATGTGTCAGATGACATAGCAGTGGCAGGGTTTAAACAAAAATTGGTGAAGCTTGGTCCCTGCACTCTGTTGACAGGAGTTATCCTGTTGCTTTACCAGGTCACATTCAGAAATAAGAGATCATTTTCATCTCCAACAGCCATCAAGACATTCTTATATTCTCGCCACACCACTGAGAAGAATGGGAAAAATTAAGTGGAAAAGGCTGTACCAAGGCAGGCCCCTGGAAGACTTTTTCCCTGGCAGTCAGTCCCCATCACAGAGTCAGTCCTCCTCTCATGCAGTCCTGCCTTCTTCAGGCATTTACACCCATTGCTGCTCCTTTCAGCAAATGCTTGTTTAGCCTGGAGCTCAAAACTTACTGGCTTTGCATGAGGAAAACCTAACCCAACCTGTCTTTTTCACACTCAATCCCTGTGCCACCGGCTTACAGGGAGTATCCTTAAGCCAGTCACTCAGTATTTCCCCCAATTTCTTGGCTGGAGGTGTGGGGCAAGAAGGGTGTTATCAATAAATTGCCAATTCATTGTAGTTTTAAACAGTCAGGCTCATAATGCTTTCCATTTCTCACAGCTCAGCAAGAAAGACTAAGCTATTTAGAGAGCTGAAGGCTCTCAGTACTAGCTCCTTGTCTAGAAAATGCTTACCTTTAGACCAAAAGTTCTCATTTTTCTGTAGCGTACGCTGCCCAGATGCTGATCCCATAAAAAAGGCCATTATCTCATTCTTTTTCAGTCTCTAGTCTTCAGTCCTTTCCCACCAACACAGTATGAGCTCATGCGTTTGGGGTGTAATTGCATGATACCCACACATTTCCAGAAGACTCTCTAGGTAAAGGGCTGCTATTCTAACAGCATTGCCTTCACAAATAAACCACACAGAACATCTTGTTTGCTGTTTCTAGCAGCAGCCAAGAGCTTTATGACTGTCTCTTCTGCCTGAGGGCAGACCATGCCCATCACATCTTGGCCAAGCTACATCAGAATATCTCTTAATTAGTTTGCTGAGATTCAGGGACAGGTGAGCTTTAACAAGTCTGCTCTGACTCAACATACATGAGCATCAAAAAAGCTCATTTAACCAACTGTTCCCAGGTGCAAATTTCAAGTTTATGCTTCTGCAGAAGTTCCACACTCTTCAGCTACTGTAAAACTTCATAGCTCTATTGAAATTAAATTTCAATAACCCTTTCAGAAGACTTATGGTCTAACATTGTTTATGAATCCTTCCATTATAATGCTAATAAATTTTATTCTTGTCTCTAATAAACAAGTCAGTCACTGACTTGTTTATTAAAGAAACCTATTTCACCTTTTCTTCATTGTCCTCATCTGAAAACAGGTTAAGTAATTTTAAGAACCTTTATTTTCCAAAGTGCTTTCAAGGTTTGAGACAATTCACCATACAATATTTAAACATTGCTACATTTAAGGTAGACCTGGGCCTACCTTGAAGGATTGTATTAATCCAAAAACCTCTTTTGGAGGCAATATTGTTGCTGAGATGGGTCAAAATAGCCACGTTTTTTTCAAGAAGGCTACCAGGTAACCTCTCATCTCATAATTTCTGCCTTGTTCAACTAAAAAGAAGTTAAATAAACACACAAGAGAGACTGCATATAATGAAAGGGGGAGTATTTTTGACTGGGTCTGATCACATTTATTCCTTTTGAACTTGGTAGTGCTGCATGCCAGAAAACTTCCATTCATCGTCGCCAATTCAGAGGTTCTCTGGCATTTGAAGTAAATAGCAAAGCAAATGTAAGACAATGTTTAATAAATGGCACACTGACAAGCCTGAGCCCATTTTTTTTTTTTTTTTGTATAAAGCAACGCTGAGTTATTCTATTATTTTTCCTAATGTTTTCCTTCCTTTCTGACCCTTGTTTCCCACTGCTAGTTTACAGCAATATAATAATCACTGGGCCAGTTTAAAGCTGATCTTTTAAAGCCTTTTTAAAGTCTATATCTTGATGGTAAATAGTAATAGGAATATGATCTTTCTTTGTGTTCCATATTGCACATGAAAGAGCTTCCTGGAGGCCCTACATGAGGGAGACCACACTTACATCCAAGGAAAATATAAGCCAGAATTGTCTGTGAGGCTCTTTAGCAGTGCAGCACTTAGCTTTACAAATTGGAGAGTAGTTGTTTATGTAGAAGTATATAGGGGGAAGCAATGTTTGGGGAAGAGGCTAAATCTTCTCTCAGAGCAGCTGATAAGGTCAGAGAAGGGATGAGCTTCAGCTTGCTTAGATCAAGTGGCAAATATTGTTTGCTACTACCAAGGCACAGGTATTTAAAACAGACCTTCAGAAATTCACATGCTGAACATGAGGCTCACAAACTGGCTCCTGGCTCACATTACCCCACAGGTAGGACACAGGTGGCATCACAGCCAGGATGTCCCAGGACTCTCTCCATCAGACTTTACATATCCATCTCTCACAGTGAACAGGACCATGCAGAATGCACAGCTTCACCAGTGTGGGACAGGGGCACAAGCCTGTGTCACAGCTCCTGGTGTGCCATGAAAATGGAAAGCTGTGTTTAGAGAAGTCCTGGCTGTGAAAATCTGGCAATGAGCATGAACCCTGGCAAAGAGCAAACATTTGTCATGGGGACTCCTCAATAGGGGAGTGGGTTACTGTTGGGGGTTGAATTTGGTTTTTTTTTTTGTTTGTGGAATTTTTCCCCATTGGGTTGCCAAGGGAACTAATTGCTGGGTGCTTATGGGTGCTTGTCC
>VZUI01034310.1:0-79705 GCA_013401135.1 Cettia cetti
AAAAAAAAAAAAAAAAAAAAAGGGGGGGGGGAAGAAAGAAAAAAAAAATGCAACTCAAACCTAAAACCTTACTGCTCCACTGCCAGAAAGTGAAATTGCTGCTTACATTCTTGTGGATTCCTGTCTATGTAAGTGGGAGCATCAGTTGTTTCTGTGGCCAGTCTTGGAGCAAAAGAATCTCTGTATAATATGAGAATATTTTGAATCAGAAGTTTCACTGGAAACCTTTGATACTTTTTTTATGTGTATTTGAGGGAGATACAAGGTCGAAATAACAAATTTCCACCACGTATACGGAGCTGCAGAATGGAATATCCACTAGTTTTATTTATTATCAAAATTTAAATATTGCAAACTGCATCTTGCAAAAATGTGTGACTTATACATTGGTTTTTAGGAGGGAGGATTATACTTAATATTTTAACATTGTATGCACTTAAAAAAATTCCAGGGCATCCTCATGATTCATTGAAATAAGCTTGTTTGATTTGATTCTGTGTAGCTGGCTTATCTTGAGTGATGCTAAGTTCTGCTTGGTCAGTTTTTCAAACGAGAAATCAGCTTAGACAGAAGAGCTTCCAAGGATGCAAGACACCACAAGTACACATACTTAATATAGGAAAAAACTTGATGGTTTCATGGGACCAACAAAGTATTAAAATTGTTTTCATGCAAAGAAACATGGTTTAAGAAAATATTTTGGATGTGTTTTAAATATGTATTGTATAGTTGTGCATTTTGGAGGGTAGTCAACTGTTTCAGTGAAACAGATGTAAAAACTATGTCTGAAGCATGTAATTGTTTGTATTTTTGGGCCCCTGCTAGGACAAAACCTTCTCACTTGCCATGTCTGGTTTGGTGAATCGGTCTCTCATCTGCCGACTGCTGAGAACATGGGCACAAGGGAATCACGCTTGAGCTGGGCAAGGAAATGAGTGCATTGAAAGACAAGCTAGCAGAAAGCAATCTAAGGGATTTTAAGTTAGTAGCTTTCCAAATTCTGTGGTGGTGAGTTGAGTAAGACCAGGGAAGAAATAGTTGTATCAAACTGAAAACTTTCTGCTTACTGTGCTTAGAAATTTCAACATCATTTTGGCTTTAATGCTCTGTAGGAAGTGGCCTAAGGAACTTTCCCCATTGCAGATAGACTGTACTGCTGGCATGTGCATTGTTTTCCTGTTACTCCAGGGCGGAATTTTATAAGACAATGGATTTTACCCTGTCTAAATGCTGAAACCCTGGCAGATTTGACACTGCTACTCGTAAATGCTCATGATTTCTTTAAATTCTGTGGTTTTGTTTGGAACATAGGTTTGTACGTATGCTGTTGCAATGGAGATTTGTAATTACTGGAACTTATTTTATCTGCCATGTGCAAAATCTGGTACCTCTTTAACAACTCATTTATGCTTTTCACTGAGAAGTGTATAGACCTGAAAAGTGTAGACATATGAAAAGTGTATGGTACATTGAAATGATGTAGGCATGAGCGCCTTAATAGTAAGGACTGGTGTTTTTTCAGCACAGTTACTGCTGAGCAAGAAGATCTTTGATAGTTTTTGTTTTCTTGAACTGAGAAGAATGTTGGAAAATGTAAGATTATACCTGAAAAGATGTTGCAAATAATCAGGAAAGTTTGGAAGTTTTTCCTCCAAATATTGCTGCTTTTGCTTCCACTCCACTGGTGGTGTTGGGAGCATCATGATATAGTGGTTCATTATTGCTACAATCAGTGGAATTAAACAGTGCCTTGCTTTGAAGATTTTGTTTTGGGTAATTTATACTGATCTAAAATTTAATAGAATTTCTTGTACTTTTCCAGTTTTAGGTAGTAATAGAGCTATGCAGTCACATTAAGCTAGCTTTTAGATTTATTTTAATCATGCCAATAACAGAAAGAATTTCACTCTGAGTATTTTCTTTAAAAAATGCTTAATTTAGGTAGGCAATATCGTGTAGTATAACCAGCAGAGAAGTCTTTCAATTGCTTGCTTGTTCAGTTGAGTAGTTTTTCATTTAGCTGAATGAAGCTAATTGAAGGAAATATGATCCTCTCAGTTGTCAGTTCTGTACTGTCATCTAGTGGCTGAACTGTATTTTTCTTGCACTTCACATAAAATAGGCCACTATGTATGTATTTGGGAGTTTTTTGTCCTGGAGGAATATATGAATGGATATAGGTCTTCAGACTTGCTCTTCCATCTCTCTGTTGGGTTTGTCTTATTCATCCTGTTTCTTTATCAAATATTTATATCTAAGACCAAGTTCGTATCATAGTACAGTTCATGCCCGTAGTACAGAGTTAGGCATCTTTTGTAATTGTTTATGTCAAATGAAAGATTGTGTTTGATTGTTGGGTTTAATTCTGTTGTCATTTTAAAAAAATGTTATCCTTCTTTTTACAATGTATATCGATTGGCATGACGACTGGTTATGACACGATTTTGTTAAACATTGTAATATTTTCTTAGCTGCAAAGAGAATTTGCACTTTAAACAGATGCCACTTTATTTCTGGGCTTTTTACACATACTAGGATAGTGCAGTCCTCTGTCCTGTCTAGCTTTCAAAATTTTGTATTGCTGTAAGAAGAATGTTCTTCTGAATTCTCCACGTGCAGAATTAAAAACCTCCATGCTGCTTCATGCAGATCTTTTCACGCATGTCTTTGTTCTTTCAGTTTAGACTTTAGAAAAAAAACTAAAACAAATTACACCCCCACCCCCAGAAGCCAATATACAAAAATTCAGTCAGTCAAGGTTAGTAACCTCAAAAGTAATACACACCTTTTTTCTTTTTTTCTTTTCCTTAGATTATCTTGTCCTGGAAGCAATTAGTTGATTGTGTGCCCTTTCTGAGGGGTTGGTTATCTTTGCTGTAAGGATACACTGCTGACTTGCATTTAACTAACCTCTTGTTCAACAAGGTGCTCATATTTGTTCTGCTGAGCTGCTTGAGCCAGTTGGCCACCAGCCTTTGGTACCTTGACATAAACTTCATTTAGTTCTATCAGTTCTTTGTCCTTGTGATATGTGATCTCTGACTCCTAGAAATTTGGTCATCCTAGGCCAGTTTCTTTTAACAAGCATTATAATGGTAATTTTTGCTTGTGGAGACAAAGAACTTTTTCTGTAAAAGATTTCTTAGTACCTGGGTTATGTTATGCGAAACGGTTCTCTCTAACTGACAAGTCTAGCTCTATTAACTAAATATTTGGCACCATTTATTGCCTCTGCTGTATAGGATAAAGAACTGCAGTCTGAACTAGAATGCAGTAAATTAAATTTACGTAATTTGGAAATTTCTGTAAAAAGAATACAATCATGCTAAATTTTTAACTGCCTGGATCTGTTTTGTCTCATTGTAGTACAAAAGACCAAAAGTTTTTAGATCGTTTTAGAGTTCTAGTTATGTTCTAGAATACTTCAACTAGATACATAGCATAGATCCATTTAATTTTTTTACTCCCTCAGTGTGTTGTTGAGGCTAGCATAGCAGGACCTGGCACAGCTTTCTTCTCTCATCTGTGTCTATGCTCCTTTTTGGCCTTGGGAGTGAGGGGGACATGAGTGTCTTATATAGATAATCCACCAGGTTTGTTTCATGTAACTAGACTTCAACAAAATCACCTGACATTTTCTTGGGTTATGGCCCAATGTTTGCTGCGGAAGCAATGGAATTGAAAGATGGTTGAGGTCTTTGCTAGCCTTGGCCTCAAAGTTGTAGAAAATGATATTGATTTTAGAAGGTTTAGCAAGAGATTTGAAAATTATAGTAACCTGTAAAGATGGTAATAGTAACCTGTTGGCTTTATGCAGAGATGGGTATGAAATTCCTGTAAGGCCCCTGAAATACTCCTAAGGATGAAAATCACTTGTTTCTGCAACTGTGTTTTGGTATAATATTAATTTGTTGCTTTCTTTTCAGGTTATCTAAATGTATGTTTAAATACTGAGGATCTTTTCTTTTTTTTAGATGAATTGGAGCTATACAGTGGTCCCAGTTTAATGGTGCAAATTTTAAATATCTCTGAAAAAAATTAAATGCATGTTTAACCTTTGTTTTTGCTTACAGTGATAGAAAGCTTTAATAACCTATGTTTTGGCCAAATACAGGGTAGATTTTAAGGGTAAGCAAACATACTTTTTACTAGCAAAAAAGTTTATGGATTTGCATTAAGAAGATTCACTTGTAAATCTGATAAAAATAACTTATCTGGATGTGTTCTCTGTATTTTGAATTAGTTTTTTGAGCGTTTTATTAACAATTATTATTTCATTGCTTTTAAGAGTTACTGATGCATGGTCAAGATGAGTGGATTAGGAGAAAACTCCTTAGATAGTTTGACTAATGAGTCAAGGAAGCGCAAGCCATTGCCCTGTGATACACCAGGTGCAAGGTAGGTTTACATAGAACTTTCCTGGTTTTTAATGAGTTTTTAAAAATGCTTTTCAAATTTGCATTGCAATTTAGGGGAAGTTCTAACTAAGGAATTTGTTTAGTTGAAAAATTCTCTAGGTTAGCTTCTGCTGTGAAGATAGGTAACTGCTATTAGGTGTAGATACACCAAAGTTGAACTGTGCTTTATAATTAGACTCCTGTGGAAATTTTAATACAGGGGACGTATCATAGAATGGACTGAGTTGAAATGGACCTTAAAGATCATCTAGTTCCGTTCCCTGTCATGGGCAGGGATGCCTTCCATTAGATAAGGAATCCCTTTTAAGGTTGTGATTGCAAGGCAAAAGAAGAAAAAGCTCTTGCCTCACAGGAGTTTTAAAGGCATCATCTCGTATCTGGTAATTGAATTGACAGGCCTTATTTCAGGCAGTTACATTTAGCAAAGAATATTGCAAGGGGTTGAGCTTTTTGCTGGTTTGTTTGTACTTCTGTTTCTTTCAAGTTAATTTTAAATTTTGCCAGTCTATGCTATCTTCCTGCCTCTCACTCAATTCTGTCAGATACTGTTGTCTGAGGGACTCAGTTTTCTGTTCCCCACAAGCTTCATTGCTCTCTACCACATGAAGTATTCTCTTTTGTCCTTTCATGTTCTTCTTCTCATAGAGTATGAACTTTTATTAAATTTGTTGTCGGGTGTTGTGTGTACTAATATTTGTCCCTTTTACATATGCATCCTCAGTGCCGCATACCAATTGCCTTCATAATTCAACAGATCGTGTATGAGGCCCTTAAATGCTTCCACTGTATCCCAGTGTCTTTTTATGAGTGTCCCCTATTCCATTTTCTCTTTCTCTTTCTATAGTGTCTCTCTGTCTATTCAGGAATTCTTTTTCAGATTGTCACCCTTCATTATCTTTCTTTATCTTTCAAGCTCCTGCTTTGTTACGTATTTGTTTTCTCCACTCTTGGTCCATGCATACTTTCCTAACTCCTTCACTTGGTTTCTTCTCAAAGAATGATTATTCTCTTTTAATTACCTTGATGTGCCCATTCTTGCCCCGACCCTGAGTCCTTCGTTTCGTATTCTTGCCATGCTGTATATGACATCTCTCCCTGTTGATTTAGGCTGTAGACAGTCTCTTTACTCAGCACATTAACCTGGGTAGGAAAAAGAATTTCAAAGAGACACTTTATCCAGTAACATTAGGTTGTTCGGGATTCTGCCTTTCTTGCATGTTGAGATGCCATTTAGGTCCTGATGCCTAGAAATTTATGAAGAATCACCTTCTATAGTCATCTCTTTACAATCAAAGTAAAGGGACTTAACAGAATGCTAAAATTCAGTTTCATTTGTCTAGTAAATTTTAAGCAACTGTAAAGCAACTTCTAAGATTAAAATATACTTTTTGTATGAGTGCTACAATTTTATAACAAAAGCAGCTGCTCTTTTCATTAAATCTGACAGAGTAATAAAAACGGGAGGATTTTTTTTTATTAATAGCTTTCTTCTATTCTCTTGATCTAAATTTGTACTTAAAATTCTTTAAAAAGATGCAAACAAAACAGCAATGTAACAAAACACACGCATTTGCCCTTCAGATTAATGTTTGCTGTCAGAATAACACTACATAGGTTTAATGGGTGGGTGTTAAGTGAAGTACATTATTGTTCACAGAGTGAGCACAGGTTTTGCATAGGATGGTCTGCAAGTATACAAAACAATGTTTTTGATTCCTAGTCTGGTCTGCAGTGGTGAGAAGCGTCGACGTGAGCAGGAAAGCAAATACATTGAAGAACTGGCTGAGCTGATATCTGCTAATCTGAGTGACATTGACAATTTCAATGTCAAACCAGATAAATGTGCTATTTTAAAAGAAACTGTAAGACAGATTCGACAAATAAAAGAGCAAGGTACAGTTTCCTGCTAAATCAAAATTAATAGTTTAATTTTGTTGTGATTTTTTTTTGAAGCAACAGTTTCTTGGGAAATTGAGTAGTGGTTTTCACAACAGCACATAACTGAGCAGGTCTTCGGACTTTGACTTGATTCAAACATTAAGTGCACCTTAAGTAATTTTCTGTTTAAAAGTAAACAAGTATTTATCATCACTTTTTATTAGGAATCAAGATTTTAAAACTTTGTATGGCCTTTCTTACCAGTTTTGTACCACAGACAAGATTAAAAAAAATGAGATGGTACTCTACCATCTGCTTGTACACTATACCAAATACTCACCTGTCTGAAGAATATACGCTGTTGCCTTTCACTTCAAGAAAACATACCCTTTTCTAATGGGCAAACCTCCAATCAGAGGTAGTGATTTTTATGGATTTTTTTTAAATTGCTTTTTTAGCGTGATTGAATGTATTCAGAATATAGCAAACTCAAGAAAGGAGAAAGAAGCAATGCATCATATCTTTGTAATTTCTGTCAGCTAGGGTAAACCTAAGTGATATAATACTTTTTTCTTTAACTGACAGGTGTATGCAAAACCTGTGTTTGAAGTATAGAGTGAGGGGTATATATAATTGGTTTTTTTAAACACCATCCCCATCTCCGCCTCCCAATGACTAGCCTCCCAAGCTTATGGGTGTCATTTGGGCAGTAAATTGTTAGAAGCACTGAATGTGCTGTGTATACCTGTCTTACCTGTTGTGGTAAATTGCCACATCTTATTAAGACATGCTAAAACAATTTTTAAAAATCATCTTCTATTTTTAAGGTTTTTGTAGTGTCATGTAGTGTATTCCAATGTTTTACTACAGAGTTGAGATATTGTTTTTCACTTGTGATCTGCTTAACCAGCCAACAAGTACCACAAAATACAGTTCACCATGTCTTTTTCTGTAATTCTGCTGCATGGCATGGTTCCCATTCCGCCTTCTCCTGCAATCAATTAACTTAGTATATTTTGATTCTTAAATACGGTCTTATTATACGCATGCATGCGCATACACACACACAGACATGTATACACTTACAGAGACACATCCGTTAACATGAATGAAAGCCTTTTTGTAGAACAGTGGGATGGCATCTGAAGACTGTGACTAATAATAATGAGATGAACGAAATAAAAACACAATGAAAGAGAGATATATAATGAGTGTGTTTAATGGCTATTGAAAGACTCAGCAGATATTCTTCAGAGAGTGTCTGAAAAACAACAAGAAACGTTCACAAAGCAAGTTTATCGTGTCAGCTTCAACTGCCAAGTCAATTTGTGTGAGCAAAGAGCTTGGCATTATATGGCCATGACATTTTTTCTAGTCTTAGTGACCAACAGTGTATCAGCCCTTCTCTCTCATTCGTGCTTCTTTTTGCCTTTATTTTATATGCTTTATAGGATCTGGCATGTAATATTAAAATGTGGCCTTCACGTGAAAAGTTGCTTTACAGAAATTTTATCTTTTGGCTTTCAGGAAAAACGGTTTCTAATGATGACGATGTTCAGAAAGCTGATGTATCATCCACAGGTCAAGGAGTTATTGACAAGGATTCATTGGGACCTCTTTTATTACAGGCAAGTACAAATTAGGCCCTAGTAAACCCCTATGCAATCAAATACTTAGGGCAGATGAAAATATTACAATAAAGTATTCAATCTTGTAGTAAGCAATTAGTATGCGAGAACCATGCAGAAGTATGTTTGAAAGGATCAATGATAAAATCTATGATGTTTTCTTAATTTTGCTGAAATTCTCTGTAGAAGGAAATAGAATAGCCTTTGACTTTTCCTAATATTCCTATGCTTTATTTACTCCAGCAGTCATTAGCATATTACTACTGAAGCAGTGTTTATTTGTACAAGCAGTATTTTATTTCTTGTAGGGGATAGGCATTAAATGGAGTCATTTTTGCAAGGAGAGGTTTGCTATGTGTATTTGCATTTGTTTTACAAAATTAGGAAGCATTTTAAATGAATGTTGCCATCAAGTAAAATGACCCAAGAATAATAGTAAATAAAGTTACATAGCAGATAGCCTTTCTTTATGCCTGGAAAACCAGTCTGATATCTGCAAGTTCATCAAAGTATTTTTGAAGCTTAATTTTTTTAACGTAGATTTTGAATTTCTCTTTCAATTAAGAACATACAGTGTTTGATTAGATCCTCCTGTTTCATCACTTGATAGTGGAAATGTCTTAGTGTTCTTGACTTACTACTTGTTTCTACTGGAACTTCTTGTTTCAAATTGCTAACTATTTGAATTAATGTTACAAATTCATGATCTAGTGTTCATATGAATCAATAATGAAACAAGAAGGCTGGTTATCAATGTGAAAACTGAATGGAATATCACATGGGCATATTATTATTTAAATCATTCCCTACCAGACACACTTTTCCTCAAAGAAGAATTTAAAACTTCATCTCTATCATTGAAAACAAGTGAATATATTGTAAATTGACATTTTTCCCTGCACAGTTTTTTAACTAAATTATGTTCAGAATTAGTTGGTATGTCTTATATGATATGTTGTCACATTAATATTTAGGCATTGGACGGCTTCCTCTTTGTTGTAAATCGAGATGGGAACATAGTATTTGTATCAGAAAATGTCACACAGTATCTGCAGTACAAGCAAGAAGATTTGGTTAATACAAGTGTCTATGGTATCTTGCATGAAGAGGACCGGACGGACTTTCTCAAAAACTTGCCTAAATCTTCAGGTAGTAAAAGTTGATTTACTACACTTACTGGACTGTTTGAAATCAATCAGAGAAGAAAAAAATACCTTGTAAAGGATAACCTATCAAAACAGATTACTTATATAAAGAATATTTTACTACAGAAATTTCTTAATCTTGATAAATACTATTGTGTTTTTACAATAGCATGCCATCAGAAATAAATGTGCTGGAAATTCACACTTTACTTTGACTTTTGCAATTGGTTTACCTATACCTTTAAAACAGCGACACTAAAGGAACACATTCCCTAATACCACAAGGCTAGCTGAAGGAGCTAGCTTGTTTTTAAAATATATGAATGACTTCTCAGCACTTGAAGTGAGGGAAAGTGTCATGCAGAAGCAAGAGTGTTTTTTACTTGGTCATCAATACTCCTATTTTATACCAAGCTATATTGATGGTATATTGAGAAGGCATCTTAAAGTAGTCCTTAATATCTGTAAGCTAGGGACAGAGTATCTAAATTAAAAAGAATCCATTATGACTTGATCGTATCTGAAAATCTATATGAATTCTTACTTTGTTCTTTTAAGTTAATGGAGTTGCTTGGACTAATGAAACACCGAGACAGAAAAGCCATACATTCAATTGCCGGATGATGGTGAAAAGTTCTCATGATCTCTTGGAAGATGTAGGTGGCTACCAGGATATACATCAAAGATATGAAACTATGCAGTGCTTTGCTTTATCGCAGCCAAGAGCTATGATGGAAGAGGGGGAAGGTAGGAATTTTTGTAAAATTGTCATGCATAGAAATTTCTGTGAAAAGCTCTTTGGTGTTTTGCAAACCATTTTCAAGAATGCAGCAGCTTTAATCCTTATTGTCTGTACTTCCATTGTAACAAAAAAAGACACTTCAGCTATTTTATTAGATTCTTCAATGCAGTAAAAAAGGAGACGATGAAAGAAGAAACACTCTTTTTTAAATACAGATTTGCAGTCCTGCATGATTTGTGTGGCGCGTCGTATCACAACTGCAGAAAGGGTGTTTCCAGCAAATCCAGAGAGCTTTATTACAAGACATGATCTTTCAGGTAGGAAGTATACCTAGGAGGGAGGTATGAAGGAGTCTTTTTTGTCCATATGCTCTTGTTTTAAATAAATGGGAGCATGTATTGTGTATCTGTAGTGACTAACAGAATTCATACTGAGAATTCCCAACTGCTTTTTACAATATACCATTGTTGGTAGTGAGGTGTAATAAAACCTGTGGGAGGCATTTTTTTCTCTGTGTTACTGTTTGGTAGGTTGTTAAAAAGCATTACTTGTGTTTTAACTAGCATTTCAAATGGTTGTCATTCTGCTTTCCTTTATGTGGAAGAAGTATTTTAGGTCATAACTGAAGCGAGTGGAAGTCCTTTAGAATGTTTGTATTTTTATACAAGAACTAACGTTTAAAGTGGTTTATGCTGTTTAAAGAGTTGTATAATCTAAATGGGACTTTTTCAGATGCCAGTTTGTGTTTATGATGTTCATTCGATGTAGCTGGTCTGTATTTTTTAAAATTTTACTCTGTGTGTATCTCTTAGGTGTCTGTAACCAGGGACTAAAGTTACTGTTTTGTAAAGCTCTGACAGTGACCTATGGGTGATTAACTTCCTCTTATGCAGTTATATAAATCCCTTTGAATAGTGATGCTTTAACAAGCAGCATCATATTCTCATATGGCAGATAATTCACAAATGTAACTTCTGCATGCTCAGAATTTGGTGATTAAAAGGGTTATGTTGGAGCCTTATGAAATCTACCATATTTATACAAAAAGAATTGTCATAATCATAAAGAGTTTAACTTGTGTGTTTTCTTCCCTGTTAAGGCAAACTTGTCAACATTGATACAAACTCATTACGATCTTCCATGAGACCTGGCTTTGAAGATATAATTCGTCGGTGTATTCAGAGGTTCTTATGCCACAATGATGGGCAGTCATGGTCAAATAAACGCCACTATCATGAAGGTAAAAATCAGTTTACAGTGTTTGAGTCATATTGCTTCTCCTAGGGGCTGCATTTTTCTCTGAAAAACAAAAATGCTAAATTCTACCTGTGTTCCTTCTTTTTTCATGGTTTTTGTTGATTGCTGTGATTCATTTACAAGCTGAAGGAGGGTGACCTCTTGAGAATGAGGAATTCTGCTGGAAGTTGTTTTGTTTTTTCAATGTGTTTGTTTTGGAAGTTCTCATGGAAAATACCAGAAACATTATCTGGGGTCATCAAGGAAGCTGTTTTTCTACAGATGGATAGAGCAATGACTGAGACAGTTACATTTCTGTGATGCTATGTTATCTTTAATTATCATTAGCTTATTATTTTTGGTTAATGTTAGTTTGACATTGTTTTGATGCATTCTTTCATTTTATGAAGAAACACTCTGAAAGTGGTAATTTGTGTTGATGCTTTTTTCTTATTCTCAAGACACGGGGTTCAAAATACTTCCAGCCTTCCAATGCCACATATTTTGTAATGCTAATTTGAAAACCTTGATAGATAAGTGAAGTACAGCCACAGTCTTCAGTAAGAAAGATGATATTTTCTAATTATTCCAAACTCTAGTTTTTTGAAGGATTTAAAAAGTAATTCAAGCACAGGGGATATTAAATAAAGAGAAACTCTTACTGTCAGAAAACGGATTTTCCATTCCATTGAAAGTTCATCAACATAGCTGATCAAAATGTATCCTAAATTGACAAGAGATCTGAAGCTCAAATTAAAGCAAATACCTTCCACAATTTTTTGATTAAAGCAAACTTAAAAATGCTTCCTTGAGCAGGAACCGTGGAATCTGTAATGTAATCTTGGAAGTCTGTTAACAAATGTAGAGCTTTGCCAGTTGTGTCTGGTGAGCACACAATATTACAGCATCAAAGTAATCTTGTTTGCTTTTATCTTCCCTTTATTGATAAAGGAGAAATTGGGAATACTTCCTTTTTCTCTGTATCTGTCTTGGGTGTGTCTTATCTATTTATTTGTTTAGTTGTTTATTTGTTTTTAAAGTTTATGGTTGTTTGGGGGTTTTTTAAATCTTCTGTAAATGAAGGGTATTGTGTCAAAAATATCTTATAATTCATATTAATAGTGCTTGGGTTTTAAAATATTAACTATATTTGTATATTGCCTTTACAGCTTATACACAGGGTCATGCTGAAACCCCATTGTATCGGTTTTCTTTAGCGGATGGTACAATAGTGACAGCACAAACAAAGAGTAAACTGTTTCGAAATCCTGTAACTAATGATCGCCACGGATTTGTCTCTACCCACTTCCTTCACAGGTGAAATTAGTAGTATCGGTTTATAATTTAAGTGTCCCAGTTTTTAAAAATACATCTGACCTTGAAGATAACTTGAGAAAAATAGCATACTGAAGGATTTTACCTGATTAAAACTCAGATGGGGAATAATTTGGGAAACAGAGCTGCATAGCATACAAATGAATGTGTAAACCTAACAGAATCCCATTTTAACTATGTGGCAGAAAGACAGTCGCAGACAAAAGAGAATTTTTTTCTCAATACCCTCACAAAGCCTGTGCTACATTTTTATTTGTCTTCTGTGGCAGCACTGACAAAACACTGAAAACAGAAACGCTCAATCATATGCTTTTGCAAGCCAATTAAAAAGACAACAAAACCCTGTCAGATGCGTAATCCATAACTGAAATGTACCTTAAGTAGTATTCTGACCTGTTCTTGTTCTTTGCAAGAATAATTGAAATGTCACTTGGGAGGGAATCTGTCTCCTGGCATTAGAGTGCCTCCAGAAGCTGAAAAATTAGTAACTGAGCTTGTTCAGGGTCACACATGGTTAATGTGCACAGTAGAATGGTATCAGGCATTGACTCAGGAAGGGGGTAAAAGAAGGAGGGTCTTTAAATTGATAAATCTGGTTAATAATCTGACCATTGATTAAAGTGGTTAATAATCTGACCATTTGACTCAAAGCCCCCAAAGGATCAAGCATTTCTGTAATGAATAAATGAATGTCATGGCTTAGTTCTGCTTTTGTGGAAGCTTGAATTCTCATTGCTCTTTTTTGGAAAAAATATTTGAGCCATTATTTAATAATGTGTTTGTAGCAGGATTCCAAATAAGGTTTTAATTTGTTTTCTTTGGGTTTCTGGGGTTGATGTTGAATTCACAGAGAACAAAATGGATATTGGCCAAATCCTAATTCTATTGGGCAAAACATCAGAACACCTGTGACTGGAAACACAAATTCTGTTAATGGTCTTATGAACGTGTCACCTGGTCAAGCCATGTTAACACAGAACAGGAACTATGGGATGGGAGATCCCAATGCAGTGGGTCAGCTCACCAGCACTCGATATGGAGGCCCTGGGAATATGGGACCAGTGAACTCTGGACCTGGAATGCAGTCTTTTGCTTATCAGAGTAACAGTTTTGGGTTAAATATAAGTAGCCCACCACATGGCAGTCCTGGCTTAACTTCCAACCAACAGAATCTAATGGTATCTCCTAGGAATCGAGGGAGTCCAAAAATGAGTTCGCACCAGTATTCTCCAGTTACAGGTATTTTATCTTTGCTATAAGCTCTTTTTTTTTTTTTCAAGCTATCTTTCCTCACTTTTATCTGAATTCTGTCTTTCATCCATTTTAACCATTCTATACGACCCTATATGTGTTACTGGAATGTAGTATACCTGACTTTATGGTAAAAATGTATTTTAAAATTAATAACTCAATGTGCTAGTCATACATAATCCAAAGGAAGACTAGATACAGGCAGTACTTTAAAAAGTTTGATCTCTGTCACATGATACAGGTATGCACTCGCCAATGGGATCTGCCAGCAACACTAGCAACAGCACTTTCTCTAGCAGTTCTCTTAGTGCTCTGCAAGCCATTAGTGAGGGTGTTGGAAATTCCCTTCTATCAACACTTTCTTCACCGGGTCCAAAATTGGATAATTCCCCAAACATTAGCATCACTCAGCAAAGTAAAACAAGTACCGAGGACTCCAAAAGCCCTTCTGGTTTGTATTGTGAACAAAACCAAGTGGAAAGTTCCATCTGCCAGTCAAACAGCAGGGATCTCTTTAGTGAAAAAGATAGTAAAGAGGGAAATCTGGAGGCATCTGAAAGTCAGAGAGGACCATCTGAGAGCAAAGGGCATAAAAAACTCCTTCAGCTACTCACATGCTCCTCAGATGAAAGAGGACATTCTACAGCATCAAACTCACCTTTAGACTCAAATTGTAAAGAATCTTCTACCAGTGTTACCAGTCCTTCAGGAGTTTCCTCATCAACATCTGGAGGGGTATCTTCCTCCTCAAACATGCATGGGTCACTCCTGCAAGAGAAGCACAGGATTTTACATAAACTGTTGCAGAATGGTAATTCTCCAGCAGAGGTGGCCAAGATCACAGCTGAAGCTACTGGTAAAGACACATATGATGCTAGTAACACAGCCTCCTGTGGAGAAGGCACTGTCAAACACGAACAGCTGAGCCCAAAGAAGAAAGAAAACAATGCTTTACTAAGATACCTACTCGATAAAGATGATATTAAGGACCCGCTTTCCAAAGAGTTGAAGCCTAAAGTAGAAGGTGTGGATAATAAGATAGGACAGTGCACAAGTTCTACGATTCCCACTTCGAGTCAAGAAAAAGAGATGAAAATAAAAATGGAGCCAGCAGAGGAGGTACAGTATGATGTGAAACGATGGCAGTGAGCTAACCAATATTTTATGGTTACAGTGAATGACTAAATGTAAAACACTCCACAGTATGCATTTGTAAACATTTCTAAAAAAGTGCAAATTATGTGAAACAATAAACTCAAGTTTAATTGTGAATGAAAAAGCACAAACAAAAAAAATTACATGATATGCATATAACCAAATCTGATGTCCTGAAGTCCTGGACTAATGTTTTAAAGTTATGGTATGATTAAGGAAATATTTACAAATTATTTCTTAAAATTAGATCTTAGCACATGTTTGGGTTTATGGCTTTGTAGAAAATGGGGCCATAACTGCCTCTGTAATTAGTTGGCAATACAAGAGCAAAAGGTAACACATGATTTCGTTTTGAAAATATAAGCAGTACACAAAAATACATAATACTTGAAATAGCCATGATTTGCTTTAGTTCATTCACTGGTTTTATCACTCTTTTTCTTTCCTTAATGAGGGAGTGTGTTCTTCCAAATATATATATTCAGTATTCAAATAAATGCATACTAAAATGTTTAAATGTATATATAGTTTGTATAAATAAATACAAATAAATTCCTAGAGCTGGAATTCCAAGAAATGGCATAATAGAGAAAATTAGCACTATGGAACAACTATTCTGAAACTAGTGGTGCACTTGTTAGGAACAGATGTTCTTAAAACTATAATCTGTATATAATATTTTTGTATTTAAGTCCTAAAATTTGGAACTTCGAAGTAAACAGTACTGGTCAGTATGACAGAGTTTACTGAAGATAGATAGGTCAATTTCTTAGACTCTGAATTTCCTAAATCAGTCAGTAATAACTGGGTAAAAAAACCCCCAAAAAACAAAACAAATTTTAATATTAGCTACTGGCTGACTATCAATGAAACACCTTATAACATTGCTTGAATACCGCTTATGGAAAAGTCACTAACAACTCTTAATAGTACACAACATGTAGTTTCAGTACTTGCTCCTGAGATGTAATTAAGGTGTTCAAAGAAGCTTTTTTTGTTAAGATATGGATCCCCTATATATGCATTATTTTTCTATTGAAACTCTATCTGATGTAAAGACAAATTTTTAAAGAAAGTTAGGGCTCCAACTGAACGGAAAAAAGGGTGCATAATTTTCATGTCTTGTAGTGTCACTAGTACCTTTTTGTGTATGATGGGTACATTATTTGTCACTGAATGGCACACATTCTCGATATTGTTCAGTATCATTAGTGTTTTTATCTTTGTAACTTGTGATGATCGAAATGCTAATATTCAGATGTGCTTTTCATTTTAGTTATTGTAACAACGCCACAACGCTACAAGTTATGTATGTTTTCTGCTAATTTTCAAAATTACCCAAGCAAAAGACTGTAAAAAAAAAAGTATCTAAATGATATCTGAAATTCTGTGGAAGTTAAAAATAGCTCAGGATAGTGTCAGTGAATTAAAACATTTGTCTCCCAGTCATACATTTTAAGATTGGTAAGGAGCTATGTAAAAATTGAAGTATAGCCATATGAGAGTAAATAACCTTGGTGTTTTACTGCATCATTTTCAGGTGAACGGAGACTTGGATAATTTGGATGCAATTCTAGGTGATCTTACTAGTTCAGAGTTTTACAATAATGCTATGTCTGCAAATGGAAACAACCCTGGAACAAAGCAAGCATTATTTCAAGGAAATGCCCTGTTGGGTAAGGAATTAAATCTACCACCTGGGTTTTAAAGCTAGAGTTTTCTTCTTAACCTGATGTAAACATAATGCATCCTCAAACCCTTAGACAATATTTTTCTTCACCTCCTTTATCTCAAGGACAAATGTAATGCAAAATGGCTAATTATGATTTCATAGGCTATTATGATTTCATAGGCTATTGTATACACTATCAGCTGTCTTGACAGCACTCGCCTGCACAATGAATAACATTCAGTTCCTTGTTTTATGGTTTATTCTGGCTTCATGTAATGTAGATTTCTCAGAGACAAGTCATCAGGAAAGATGTTTTGGGAGTTGTAAATTAAAATTGAGGATTTTTGTCCCTTACTGATGACTAGGGATATAATATGGGCTTGGTGACAATATTTTAATTTCTTTCTTATTCTGTGTGAAAACGTCTTGTGGCCAGTAAATTCTAATCGTTACTCCTCCTTGACATCAAAAGGAATGCCCTTCCTTAGTAGGAGGGTAGGACAACCTAGCTAATAGACCAGCATCATGGTAGTTGTTGCTTTCTTTCATGACCCTGGTCATCTCTTGATTATATAGGGCAATGGACTGCTGAGATAACTGAAGGAGGTGAAATACAGATAATGAAAACTATAAAAGCAGGTGCAAGAACATCCACTGATGCTGTTGGCTGTGAGCACAGTGATTTTGTGGGTTAATTGAGGACGCTGCTCAGGAACATGCTATGTCTGGATTCCAGCTGTTCCAAACAGAACTACTTGTTTCTAACTCCTTATGGGAGTTAACTAAAGTCTGGGCAGTCCACTTACAGATATCAAGAAGTCTGTAATACTAAGTTCATTACAAAACTTATGTTAAAATGAACCTATTTTTTTGTGTAGGGCCAAAGGGAACTGCCTTTTGACATTTTCTGCAAAAGGTCCTAAATGTGTGTTCAAAATGGGAATTTTTGTTGTGAAAGCATTAGCAACATAACTGTTCCTGGTGTGCTTAAGATCAAGTATATGAGCTCACAAAGAGATGAGACTAATTTAAGCCATTAATAGCATATTTTATTTAAAATGTACAGTTGCATGCATCTTGTAATTCTTTAACAGGTGTGAAGAGTCCCCAGTCTGTGCAGACCACTCGCCCACCTTTTAACAGAGCGTTGTCTTTAGAGAGCCCTGTTGGCTCAGGTGCTTCAGTGAGGAACGTCAGTGCATTCTCCATGTTACAAAAGCAAAACGTGATGGGAGGAAGTCCAAGAATGATTGAAAACCAAGAAAATTTTGGAGCAAATCTGGGTTTGTTGGTTGTATACAAACAGCTCTCTCATTGTGAAGGAAATAGCTTTTATGTAAAAAAAGTTGTAAGATTAAAATACAAATTTCAGTTAGAAGAAACATTAACATTAAAGAATTTTTATTTCACCATCATTAATACCTCTGAATCATTTATTACCTTAGCTAAAATTATAAGAACATAACTGTTAACTATCTGTCTCATTACCAGTACTTTAAATAGTTAAATTATTTTTTACTCTTTTGAGTTTTTGGTTTAACATGTGCTTTTGATATATAGAAGCAAGAAGAGTTGTCAGTGGCAGCCAGTTATTATGAATTTTATGTATGTTCAGATTCATATAGGTTTTGTATGGTTTAGAAGTTGGCATGGTGAGCTCTAGATGCTTTTGTAGGACTTCAGTCAGTTGCTCTGACATTAGCAGGTGCACTTGGTGAAATAGCAAAATAATTCTAGAACCAAAATACATAATGCACTCCGGATAATAAATTTTTCTGTTTTCTGCTCTTCGGTACAGCAAGCACTCCCAACAGAAATGTGGCGATGAATCAGCACCAGTCAGGAGACTGGGGTTTGCCGAACTCCAAAGTGAACAGATTGGAATCTGCAAGTTCTGCCTCAATGTTGAGACCAGGACCTGAATTTAGTACAACCCTTCCAAGGCCCTCAGAGGGTGGCTCAGTGTCTGGGCTGCCTGTTCGCTCTAACAGCATACCTGGTGCTAGGCCAATGCTGCAACAGCAAATGATTCACATGAGTAAGTTCTTAACTTCTTATTGTCCTACATAGCGCTATCTCACTGGTTTCTTGGTAAGCATTCATCGTAAGAAACTTTGCACTTTTGGTAAAATGCTAGATTTTCATTGAGAGGCTTTTTGAGGTAGAGACTCTGATTGTTCCCTATGACTTTTTATGACTTTTCGGTGATGTTCTTATTTTCTTCTGGTGCTGTGTGTCTCATACTCAGATAATTTGTTCTGGGTCCTGAGACTTGGGTGTGGGTATAATTTCTGTGTATTTCTTTAGTGCAGTACTTCTCTTGTTCTAGCATAGTGGTTAAATTAATTCATCCTATTTGATTTAGATTTTTTTTTTCTTCTGGTAACTTCTTGGTAATCAATGTCTTTTAAAGTCTTTCTGTCAAGTATTTCAAAATTCTTTTCACATGGAGGAGCCAAATTTCATATAAAGCCACATTGCAAATACTGTTTTTCTTCAAAGTATTCATGTATGCATGAGAGAAAATAAGCTGTATGTCTAAAGTATGAACAGTCTTAAAGGCTATGGGTGTTTTCTGTTTTATATGTCTAACAAAGGTTTGGTCTGGAGCTGAAATTCTCCAGTCTACTATTCCAATAGCAGTATGCCCCAAACCAATTTACATAGACAGCATTCCTTTCTTATCATGGAAAGCTACCAGGGCTGTCACCAGTTCTCCTAAACAGATTTACTATTTCAATGCAACAAATGGCTATAAGATTAAATATCAAAGAAATTTGTGCAGTCCTGACTAAGTGAGGATTTTCCAGCTTAGCTTCCTAGAAATCACTGATGCTAGGTGATTCATACAGATACTGGGAAATAATGGGATGACATAAACTCTCCTATGTAGTGCTGTATGTCCCTGGATAGGTAGAGGGAATAAAATATTCCCAAAGAGCAAAATGTAAAGTATTTTGTGTTTCTTTTGATTTCCGCTCTGTATTGAAATGCCAGATATTGATGTCACTATGACAGTGTCTATTTGCTGGTACCCAGATGTCATTGTCCAGTATTTTTGTTGGCTTTTTTTTTTTCCCATGTAAAGCGCTATGTCTATCATGCTCCTATTTAGAGGCTAAAGGATTAGAAATAGCAATTCTGCTCTAACAGGGTTTAGGTTTAGATCACTGTCTGCTGTATTTAAATGTCTGTTGTATTTGTGAAATTATCTTGACTGTGAGTTTATGTGTGTATACACTGTAAAATATGATAATGGAAAGCTCACAAAGCTGCTTGACAATTTGTGTCGTCATCCTAATGTGAGCACTAGGAGAGCAAGATGAGACCTTTGGTTTTTAAAAAATACCCAAATGTTTTACCTTGCAGGACCAAATGAGATAAACATTGATATGGGGGGGAATCTGTATGGACAGCCTGGACCATCTAACCAACCTGGATTGTGGGCTGACAATATGATGTCCATGGAGCAAGCGTCACGGGGTTCACAAAACAGGTAGAATTGGGGAAGGTTTTAAGGTAATTCTAAATACAACTGCTCACTGTCTGTCAGAAGAATTCAAGACCTGCAAATAAAATTGTGTAACATAAAATTGTGTAGCATACAAAGTGGGTTTAACAGATTGGAGCCTGAATTCCATTTCTGGAATGTTTCAGAAATGTTTCCATTTCTGCTGGTGATCTGACACCGGATGTTTTTTAACCCAGCTCCACAAAAGGCATTGTTAACAAAATCTATCAATCCTTGAGTTGGGAGGCACAGAAAAAAGAGATGGGAGACTCTGAATTCATGTCTTTGTGGCACCTGGCAGAAACCAGAATTTATGAAAAAAATAAGGAGAAAACAGAATTTATGTGTGACTGGACATTTTAGGACATAAATTTGGGATTTAGGTTGTTAAGTCTTACTTCAGTTGTCTGAGTGACTATAATACTTATTCATACCCAGGTCAATATATTATATAAAAACCATAGTTTTCCTTGTAATGGTTGTAATGAATTTCTTCACTGGAAGAGGGGTCAAACATTGGAATGGGCTGCCCAGGAAGGTGGTGGAGGCACCACTGTTCCTAATGTGTTCATGAAACAACTGGATTTTGCACTTAGTGTTTGCTGTAAGTGTGGCTGACAAGGTGGGGAACCTTTCACTCAAAGGCTGGTTTCCATGACCTTGGAGGCCTTTTCCAACCTTATTGATTCTATGATTTTGGTGGGTTTTTTTTAATTTATAGACAGTTAGTTAGAAGCTCCTTGGATGATCTCTTATGTTCTGCAACAAATGTGGAAGGCCAGAATGATGAAAGGGCACTTCTGGATCAGCTGCACACACTACTGAGTAATACGGATGTCACAGGTCTGGAAGAAATTGACAGAGCATTAGGAATTCCTGATCTTGTAAACCAAGTAAGTAAACAGGTATTCTAGCCCTTCATTTTCCAAAGACCACTATTATTTTGTTACTTGAAAAGAAAGTGAAGAGGGCTTCCTCATCTACTTCATCTCCTCACATCCTCATCTTCATACATTTCCCTTTGGAAACTTTTACTGACTAGTGATTTTCAATGGAGAAACTCAGCATGGATTAAATTTCTTGTGCATGACAAGAAATATAAAGCGGCATATTCTTACAGAAGTTTATTGTCTAATGCCTTGGTGTATATATAGGTGGAGTTTGGGGGGTAATTCATTTTAGTTCTATAAACTGAGAATTGTGTTGGGTTTCCTTAGTCAGCCTGCTGTCAGCTGAACTTAGGCTGTGAATTATTTAAGTGGCAGTGATGTGGATGTTTCCCTGTCATTCAGTTCCAGGTTGAATTTGCATGGCTAGCAAATAGCAAAAAGAAATCCTGTGAGTAATTTGGAAATTGCTAAGACCCAAGTGACACTATCATTTGTACAAATAGCATCAAAAAGTGCAGAAGGGCTTGAATGGTGACACTGGTCTGCCTGTGTATGCAATGTGCAGCTAAATTGATTTAAAAAAGAATTATTATTATTAGTCACTTTTGCTATTTCATTAGTTTGGAGACAGAACTAACAGTAGCTGTCTGCGCTATGCTCTATCCAAGAAATTGCTGAGGGTGTATTATGCTGTGTTAGCTTTATTGCTTCTTTAGGAATTCTATATATACTGCTAGTGAAAGCACTTCTGTATCTGTTGAAGGGGCAAGCTTTGGAACCCAAACAAGATTCATTTCAAGGTCAGCAATCTTCAGTTATGATTGACCAGAAGCCTTTGTTATATGGTCAACCCTATCAAGGGCAAGGGGCAGCAATGCCAGGAGGTTTTAGTAACATCCAGGGACAACAGCCGTCTTTTAATTCAGTAATGAATCAGATGAGCCAGCTGAGCAATTTTCCTCTGCAAAGTATGCATCCTCGAGCAAACGTGATGAGACCTCGGACCAACTCACAAAAGCAGCTACGCATGCAGCTCCAGCAGAGGCTCCAGGGACAGCAGGTAATTTTTTGCTCCTACATTTGCATTTCCTTCATGTTTCAGAATGGAATCACCTGCACACAGAATTATGTTGCTTCACATATATAACAATGGACATTACAAGAGATGATTGAGAGGGTGGATCTTTGATTTTGACAGTGCTTCTCACTGAATTGCTGGATGGCTGTAGGAGTGGAAGAACATTTCTTAGGACTTGTGTTTCTCCTTCATCAGCCTCCCTAGCTACAGATTGGATTGGTTTCTGCAGCACACAAAGCGATTGCTAGTTAAAACAGTGCTTTTGTAGAATATAACTCTGCATAGAATATAACTCTTTATCCATGTTTGGTATTTTCTCAGAACCTCAGGGATAGCATTAAATCACAGCTGTATTTTTTTTTTTTTTTGTAAATCAGATGTTACTTCTTCCTCACTGTGTTTTCTAACTAATCATTTGGGCTTATCGATATATGGGTTTGCTTTCCATTTAGTGATCTGATATTATTTTAGGTATTTTGTTTGGATGAAAGGTGAGAGAATAGATACAGCCGCATAGATCTTAAGTTGAAAACACTGCTTAAAAATTGATGCATGATTTCAGCATTGTATTCCCCACGTGAAAATGCAGGCTTGGTATTAAATGCAGTGTACAAACAAAACTACGAAAACTGAATTACTGCAGTGTGACTTGGTGTGTGAACAGAATACAAGCTGGTAACATCAAAGCAACAACAATACACAGCTCAAGTGCAAAGAGTAGGTTTACTCCATCATCTTGGATACCAAAAAACAGAGATGTGTACACTGCCAAGCTCATTTTAGCAAGGGCAAAAAGCACCCAGGCTTGAGCCCTGCATTCCATATGAAAAGGGCCTGGGGCATGCACAGTCCTTCACCGGGCCGTAGTTTCACATCTCCAGACTCTCTTATCTCCCTTCCCCCACCTTTACCCAGAGGCTATGGGAAAGGCTTTTAAAAGTCTTTAACAACATCCTGCTGTCTTTTGTGAGAAAATTCCATTTCTTCTCTGTAGACAGACAAGATCCCAGAGCAAACACAAATACAAGCATTTTCTCAGCCAGAGTATTTTCTAACATCTCCGAGGTGCATGGTTGGTCCTTGAAAGGAAACAATTCTAGAAACAACTTCTTTTTCTCTCTCCTTGCCAATCTTCCATTTTTCAAACCTTTCCTCTCCACACGTGGAATGGCAATGCTAGGAAATACTGTTCTCTCTTGGTTTTCTGTGACACTAATTGTCTGAAACAAATAGGTAGTCTGCTCTTTATTCCTAAAGAATGCTAATTTCAAGGGAAATAAAATCCAAAGCCAATTAATGCTGCACTGTTTGAAGGGTTTTTCTTTTTGTGTGTTTGAGCTGTTTAAACAAATAGTTTGGATCTTCGGGTACATTAGATAAGGCAAAAATTAGCCATTGCACTTTATGAATTCAAGAGGTCTGTAAAGAAAATGTTTTTGCAGGAGTTGCCATTACTTTGTTCGGGTACTGTTATTTTCAAGCTAATAGTGCTAAAATGTCGTTTTCCAAGTTTATGAATCAGACCCGTCAAACGCTTGAAATAAAAATGGAAAATCCAGTCAGTGGTACTAACTCAGTGATGAGACCAGTTATGCAGCCACAAGTGGGATCCCAGGTAAGTACTTACTACTGTAGCCATCTGTTTGGAATTTCAACCTTCTTTCATGGCTTTAGAGCATTCCCCTTTGGTTTGTTCCTCTGCATAGTTTTAAAAAAGCGGGGGCTTAACCTCCCTTTTTCCCGAGATTGCTGGGGGATTTGTTTATTAGGTTATGCTGTCGATTCAGTATGCCAAGTTTTTTGCATGTGCAATATCATAATTTTTTTAGCACTAATGACAATATAATGAAAACTTTTGTCTTAATATTTTGATGATTATTTTTTGTACTGACTGTGGGTTTTCCTTGACTTGCTGGGTCTTAGGAATGAGCTTGATTGACTCTGACATGATTTTATTTGTAAACGCATCTTCTAATATGATTTTTCTTCTCTTTGGGGGATAACAGCAAGGTTTTCTTAATGCTCAAATGGTGGCTCAGCGTAACAGGGAACTAATAAGTCACCATTTTAGACAACAGAGGATGGCAATGATGATGCAGCAGCAACAGCAACCTCAGGCCTTCAGTCAACCACCAAATGTGACAGCCTCAGGAAGTATGGACAGTGCTTTGACAGGCCCTCCAATGGCTCAAGTTCCTTCACAGCAATTCCCCTATCCACCTAATTATGGTACTAGTACTAACATGTTGGGCTTTTCTTTCATTTGTCTGATTTTATTCTCCCATTCTATATTAATCCAAACTACCTAAATACCAATCATTCTGAAAAATGGAATATACTGCTACAAAAAAAGGATGACTTTTCCCCTTCCAATCACTGCAAGCAGATAAACTAGAAGTACTAGGTAATGATAACTGAAGTATATTGTATCTGTCCCGTTTATTTTAAGGAATAAGCCAACAACCTGATCCTGCATTTAGTAGAGTATCAAGCCCTCCCAATCCCATGATATCACCAAGAATTGGACCCTCCCAGAACCCTATGCTGCAGCATTCTCAGTCAGCAACAATGTACCAGTCCTCAGAGATGAAGGGCTGGCCCTCAGGAAGCATGCCCAGAAACAGGTGAACTTCGATTCCAATCTGTTTTTCAAAAAGTGTCTTTCATTTCGCTGGAAGTAGAAACTATGATAATAGCATGTAGCAGGAAAAGGATTTACAAGAGGAAAAAGTAACTGTCTTTCCAGTGTTTGTATTGTCCTTCATCCTGCTCTGGTTTAGGAAGTAAAACGATTAGGTGTATTTTATGCTTAGCTCCATTGATACTTATTGGACCTCTAAAATCTTTGTAACCAGAAGCAACATTCACTCTTTAGATAGTAACTTAATATTTGAAGAAAAAAATAACTTGGGGGAGGGGGTGAGGAAATACAAGATATCAAATAGCATTATAGTGGACCATATAGCTGTAATAGTAGCCTCCAAAAAGGTTACACATACTACTGTGCATTTCTAAAACTGAAATTCCTTTTGGGAGGGGAGTTTCCACGTTAAATGGATACTAGGTAAAAACAGGTGAATGTGAAAATAGTTTTATTTTCCACGTGTTGACAGCTGGTGCAGGGAAGGCAATACATCTTCTTGGAAGGTAATTTTATTTGTCCTTTTGTACTTCAGTTCTTTCCCCCAGCAGCAGTTCAGCCATCAAGGTAGCCCAGCAGCATACAGTATGATGCACATGAACGGCAGCAGTGGCCATATTGGACAGATGAGTATTAATACCATGCCTGTGTCGGGACTGCCTATGGGTCCAGACCAGGTAAGTTGTACACCAAGACTGATGAAAAGATTTGCTAACTTTTTCCACTGAGTACAGACTGCTTATTTCCATTCCTCCGGCACAGTTCTGCTCTCAGTTATTCTGTTTGTATTTGCATCTGTGGCTCTATTAATTTAATGTCCTAAGAGATAATTTCTTTTTGACGATACATAAGAAAATTCACAATGAACCCAAGCTGTATGCTGGGATTAGCTGTTGACTTTGAAGTATCATGGGTAGAATCAAGCCTTAAACTGCACAAAGGATGATGAAATACTTCTGAACCTGGAGAAACCCCAGAAAAAAACCCCATGGACATTGTGGATGCATCTTCAGCAGCTCTTAAAAATTATATGTAATAGCTCTTATGAGTCGGGCTAAGAATCCTAATAGTGCAGTATCCTTCCGGCAGATGCTGCTAATGACACTTGCCCTTAAAACACCTTAGAATAACTTGTGTATGCATAGCCAGAAACTATGGAAAATTTTGACCTCTCATGCAAGGTGAAAATATGCTAATAACAGGCACTGAAAAGAAAGCTGAAATACAAAATACACTTTTACTACAATCTTTCCACAAAATACCTAGGATGAGCAACATAATACTGACATAAGCTATATCTATTCAAGTAAAAAGTACCTCATAAAATTTTGTCCAGTATACCTGAGGAAGCAGTCAGAATAATGAGGACTTCTGAGGGGTAAGTAAAGTTTTGGCAGACTTTGATACAACAAATGCCTTTTATAAAGAGGAGAATATAAAGGTGAAATGTCAGATGTTCCAAATCTACATGGCATAAAGATAACCAGAGAGTGTGTTTAGGAAATTCTAGGACAGCATTTATTTTCCAGGTCATTTTCAAAGTGGAGCACTGAAAGGCTATTCTGCTTCTAGGCATTGATTGTCAGTAGTTCCTTCTTCCAAATGCAGTAAGATGTCTTTCAGCAAAGATGTCTTCTCTGATGAAAGTATCTTTTCTTTAACAGAAATACTGCTGACATCTAGAACCACATCTTCAAACAAGAATGGCTGAATGCACTAGTGTTAAAAAGAAAAGTGACACATCCTTCATGGCAAGGCATACTGGGCTTACAGAAACCAGTAAATTTTCTCATCCAGAGGAAAACAAACAAACCAAAAAAAACTCTTACCCAACAAAAACACATTTTAGTAGAAGCAGCCTATGTATTACTGTATGATGTGGGGAAAAAAAAAAGGTTGTTAACATTTTTGGCACTCTTCCTCTAGAAATGTGAATTTGGTAATGCCATTTGAATAGATTTGATGGGCAGACTCCTGGCGTACATTATCTGTTTACTGTAGCTGTCCAAAGCTCTTTAGTCCAGGCAGACAAAAAGTGGCTGGGAAAGTCACAGTGGTAAGAATTTCCTGATTTCTCTAATAACAATATCTGACAGAGAATGTAGTTCTTAGCCTTGACTCTTTTATATGAATTCCTGAATATAATGCTGCTTTTAGTCTCTTACCCCAAGAGTCAAGGATTTCCCAAGCAAAGTAGCAGTGCAAAATTAATTGGCACATGCTAGTCCAAAATCCTGTCCATTGAAGCCAAGGGATAAAAAGAGAGGATAAACAATTTAAATTATTTAAACACAATTGTGACTAATATTTAGATTGCTGTGCAGCTGAGTGCACTTTATAGAAGACTATATAATGGATTAATGCAATATCTTTGATAAGGACTTAATATGAAGGTAGAGTGTGCTCAAGTTCCTTCTCAAACGTAATCTCCTAAGAATTATTGGAAAAGACTGCATAATGTAATGTTTTCTGTGTATGGAAATTAGAGCAATAATCTTTCCTCTTTCTTTGAAAATATCTTCAGAAAACTCAAGGCAAGACACTGCAGTCAGAATCAGAATTTTGCAGTCTTTTTTTGTGAATAAATTGTGTAAATATGATCTTTAAAATAATGTATTATATATGACTTTTGTAGGTCACTAACTCACTTTTGCAGAGTTTGTGAAGCTAAATATTTAACAAAATTGATTTCTGAAAACTGAGTGTAGTTGAGGTCCAAATAGATTTTTTTAAACTGTTATTATTAAATTTAAGGACTTGGAAGCTGGGTGCCTTTGGCCCACATATTTCTCTTCTTTGGTCTTCAACACTTCATTTATTTTTACATCTTTAACATAGAGTTTTTTATTAAAAAAAAAAAAAAAAAAAAAAAAAAAAAAAAAAAAAAAAAGAGAGACCGGTTGTTCAATACTTTCTCCACCTGTGAGCACTTTTGTTACATTTGTTTTTACTTAAGGCAATTTGACCTGAAGGCTCTGCATTTTGAGATCTCTACAGCTTGTCAGGACAGACATGTCTGTCTGTAAGAGGTTGCCTTTTCAGTTGATGAATCTCGGCTGTATGTTTTTGGTCAATTTTAATGAACTCTAAATGTTCTTTGAAAATGTTTCTGTTGCAAAATATTTGTTGTTATGTAACATCCAGAAATCTTTAATGATGTTAAGCCACACCTTCACCAAATGTCTGCACCTCATTGGATTGTTCTAATAGTAAAGAATGTATTTTCTAAGATTTCTGTCATAGCAGTATTTAAGTCTGGTTACATATTATTTCCTGATAGCATGGGAGTTTCCCCCACTCCATTTTGGGTGCTTGAAATGAAGATCCCTTTGCACTTTTTGCAGTTGCAAGGAATGAAACCGCTAAACCTTCATAAGGGATGACCCAAAAATGTTTAAGATGTGTGGTGCTTCTGTTCTGTTGTTCATTGTGTAATGGAAAACTGATTTCTCCCAAGTGAGTAAAAGAAAAAAAAAACCCTGATCTGTGTTCTTTCTTATTCTCACTGCTGTTAGCAGGAGGGGGTTTTGTTGTTCAGACTACTCAGTGATCTTCCGTTTTAACAGAAGTAAGTTTCAATAGAAATACTCTCAAAAAATCAGCCTTAGTGCCTACCCAGCTGTGTTTCAAAGGGAATGTAGTGTCAATTGATCTACTTCATGCAACCCTGTCTCTTCCACTAGTATTGAGTATGTAGATTATCACAGCATTTCTTCGAAATTTTCAGTCCAATAAATGTGTTTATAATGCAAAACTTTTAAAAGCCTAAGGAACTTCTTTCATTTCTTGGAGCATATCTATTTGTTGGGTAAGTGCTACTTATTGAGGGTGAAAGGCAACAATCCCCTGCTTTTTAGATCAAATCAGAGTAGAACAATACTTATATTTTATTGTCATTCATTATACCAGTGGAAACTACAAACACTGGTTGCTTTCATTAGGTGGGCTCTCATACTGCTATATACATCTTGCAGTACAATTTTTTAAAAAATAATTCTCTTTATACATCTATGTATAACTGGTACCTACCCGAGTCACATTATAAAGGCTCATCCTTTTCTCATCTGTTTAAAATGTTTGTAGCTTTCCAGTACCTACTTTTTTTTTAATATATAAATGAAAAGATTTTTAATTTAAATCTGATGAGGGGGCAAGGGGGGCTTTTTGAAATGCTTTGACAGCCTCTTTCGTGGCAGCACTAAATACTACATCTAGTTTGAAATCTGGTGAGATTTAGTTACCACCATCAATTTTGCTTTGGTCCTATAGCAGTAGGTTTTTTCTGAATGTTTTTTTAAAATAAAACCCATGTAACATTATTTAACAGCAAGAGATGAATTGGCTAGTACAGCAACCTCTAATTACTGCTGCATAAAAGTGTTGTTTTGCTATGCCTCTGTTACTTTTATGATCACAGAAACCATGGATTTATTAAATTTGTATGTAGTGTACTTTTCTTCTTGGCCTAAAATAGTGCTTCCAAAGTGAGAAATTGAGACCATTTCTGTCACAAGACATAACTTACTTGAATGTTGCACCAGTTAGCACACCTTTTATTACAGATTTTATGTGCATACTACCAGATGACAGAATGATACAGCAAGTGTGAAACCATGTAATTCTGAGAGCAATATTTGAAAAAATTCTCAGGAGAAGGCATATTGTATTGAGAATTGCATCTAAGTTTAGTTTACATTGTAAGTATTGCTTGAAATAGCTGTATGTTTATTTTGTAAAACAGAAAAAATCATGGGTTCTGATTTATAAAAGGGTTGGTTGTAAGGTGTAACTGCCCTTCTGCATTTTGTGTTTGGATGTTAATAATAATGTAAATAAAGGTTTCTATTTAAAAATCAGAACTTAGTGATACTGTATGAGCTAATACTTTAAGGCTGATTATCCCATAAAAGTCAGAAAAAGCCCTGCTATAACTGATGAAAATTGTGTATAAAGAATGATTTACATTTTATCCTTGTTAGCTGTAAAAGCCGAGGGAGTAACAACTGAGACCCTTCACTTAGGAGACACACATTTAGCACTGACACCAACTAGAACTTAAGTATTTTTCAACTTAAATAGCAAGCTCTAGAAGAGCTAAAAGGAGAAGAGGCGGTATCTTTCCCCAAACTTGGCAATAACGCACCTTTCATTAAATACCAGCTATTTCTTGTGTCACGTGCAAATCACACAGCTCAGTATTTTCTATAAAGGGACAAGATAAGGCTTTCAAGCTTCTGACTGACGAGGAACAGGTGCAGTAACGCGGGGACTGCAGGATTTTAACAGCCACAGCCTCACCTTGCCAGAGACTGAGCTAAACACCCAAGGCTGTACAAATTTTTTAAAAAAATCTAATCTCATATTCTTTCTGCATGCACACTGGAAATGGCAGATAGCTAAAACTTTTCTCTGGAAAGCAGCAGAAATGTGGGGGTTTGGGGGAACTTAATCTAAGTATTTTTTTACTTACTTGTATGGATCCAGGATCTCATCATTTAGTAGATTTTTCTGATAATCCATGAAACTTTTAACAAGTTATAATGAAAAACACATGGCTAGATTAAGACAGACATTCAGCTTTTACTTCCATAATGATAAAAAGCTTGCAAGGAAGGACTGGGTAGTGTATTTGACTTACATGTGATACACATACTCAAGCCCAATCTTACTTAGCATATACGAAGACTCTACTTCTGCTTTCTGAGCAGGGTTTTCTTTCTCATCCCCTAAATTCAAGTACATTTTTTGAGTATGGGATCGTGGTACCAGGGATCTACATGCCTGGATATAATTCCACTTGATTTTCCTAACTGCAAAACCAGGAAGGGTTTCAAAATAATTTCTGTGCTGTATTTTTACACTGCATTTCTACAAGGGTAAGTTTGCATTTTGAAAAAAACACCTCTTAGTTAGGAGTGAAGGCCACATTTGGTTGAGTCTGTCCTATGAGTGCCCGCAGGCATTTGCCTTTAAACACAGGTAGCAAAGAGACATGAAGTAAATGATAAATACGAATCTCAACACTTGCGCCTGTACTACAATGTATGTAATAATGATCTTATGAAATTACTCAAGTAATTCTGTACACTGTGCTTCCTTAGTAAAATTATAGCCTGTGAAAACCTTTGAACAATAACTGTCATTCAGAACATTTACTTTTTTGCAGACTAAAGTAAAACTAGATTATTGACTACAAGTATTGAACTCTCAGAGCTGCCTTTTTAAAAAATAAATGTAAAAGTTACACTGCTAAGCAAACGCAGCTTTCTCAAAGGAACTGTTTTGGTTTTGAATGTACAGTATAATACTACCACATAAAAAAATCATACAAATCTGATTTTGTTAAAAGTTAAGATGTACATTTACTGAATTTTTCCAGTATACCTTTAAAAATGAATAAATTCTGACTTGGCATTTTCAGAAATGGTGTGTGGGCGTTATACTCTCTTTTATTAACAAATTTCTTCGCAACCTGAAGAATTTATTTTCAAACAGTACACTGACTTACACAACCCCTCCAAAAATCTGGCATCCTGTTAGTCAAGATCTTCATAGAGGTGACAATACGATGAACACGTAGATGTGGAGCAAAAATGCATCCTCAGAGGAAATTGAAGAAATTCCATGGTGTTGAGAACACTTGGTGTTGCTGACTTCCATTCCTGAATCTTTTCAAAGTTCTTTTCAACCATTACCTTTACCCCAGTGGTAAGCAAAAGCATCCTTGTTTTCTAAATCTTGCTTTAAAGTTGTACTTGCCTTTGAAGTTTTTCTTATGACAACTAAAGATACAGGTGAACTGGAAATTGTTTTAAGGTTCCCTTCAACTGTCTGTGTAAACACTGCCGCTGCAGTGGCAGTCCTCTTTGGGATGTGGCTGGGTTTCCTCCTCTGTCAATTCCTCAATCAGCATTAGTTATGTCTTCTTGAAGTGAAATGCCTTGTTGAAGCAAGTGAGGTGTAATCCCAAGCAGGTACAACAGTGGATTTCAGAGACCTGTATTTCTGACAGCATTTCCCAGAATTTCACTGCTTCTATTCAACTCACCAGGGCAAACCTTCTGTCTGTTTCAGCCTCAAAGTTTATCCAGTCCTTCAGGTGAATGTTACAATTCATTTAGTCTGTACATGGAATCAAATCCTGGCCAGGTTGTATCCTCATGGAGGTGCAGCAGCTGGGGGAGATTAGCCCTCCCAGCCTTCCCACAGTTGTCCTCTTTAAAATAAAACAAATGTAGTTTTGTGTATAACATTCTGGTAGAAAGTAGTAAGAAAAGTATTTTTAATGGTTCCATGCAGTAAAAAAAAAAAAAAAATGGATACACAATAAAAGCTTAGCAGGTGTATGACAGAAACAATCCAACGGTGTTTGAAACTTCAACCTGTACAAAGCCTGTTAATTCAACCTTCATTTTGGTTCTAAAGAAAGTCTTAGATCTCTTAAATTAGAAATAAAACCACTGCATTATATGAGCAACTCCTCTTGGTCAAGAAGACCAGACTGCCTAGGAAGGGACTGGTACTTTTGTTTTCCACTGCACCCTTTGAGAGCACTTCATGATTTTTAATGAATTCAAGTCTCTGCCTTTTTTTTAAGGGGAGATTCAGAGACAGTAACAGGTAGCTGTAATGTTTTAGCACACTTAAGTTTGAACCTCACCTTCGAGCTCTGGCAGTTTGAGAACTGCCGATTGTGATCAAGTTTTAAATAAAGGGCAGCTCAGTAAGAAAAAAGCAGTTTTAGATATAAATCTGTCTTGTAGTGTACTTTCTGTTTTAAATTCCTCTGCCCACAGCACAAGGCTGTAGTTGGATAAAAGCAAGAAAATACATGATGGTGCCACACTACTCGTTAGAAATTACAGTCGGTTTTGTTCTTTCTGGATTGTATGAAAAACCACTAGGTAGCTGCGACTAGTTTAAATTTAGACAAAACCAATGTACTGGTCCTAATTTTTACTGGCAATTGACCATAACTGGTTTCTTCAGCTGAGCATCTACCTTTACTTGTTTGAAATAGCCTTGACCTTAATGCTCCAAGATTCCCAAAAAACATGTACCAAGAGGTCTTGTGCAGCAGCAGTGGTCAGTAATGATGGCAGTATCGTATTTCTTGCATAATTTAGAGGACTTTCCTCCTAAGCATTCCATGAGAATAGATGGTGATGTTAAAAAAGATGGTGCAAAAAGAGAAGGGAAAAGCTAAGTAAAAGCTAATGCTTTTGGTGAATTGCTCCAAACTTACAGTGTCTTGGCAGATGATGGTCTCTTCATATCCGGCCATTTTCGACGCTGAAACTGCCTAATTTTCAAGCAGCAAAAGGAAAAAAAAAGTTAACCATCACCAAGAAAAAAACCAGCACCACAATCTGAAAGATGAACAAGAAGAATTCAGCCAGAATTTTGACTATTAACATGGTGCAACATTGAAACAAATCGCTTCAATGCTTCAAAGCAAGTGGGGTGGAAAGGTCTTTCAAATGCCCTTTCAGGCCAGGTCTTTCCATGTGGTTCCCCATCCCACACTTGCTCTTTCAACATGAAGGTAGTATTAAGGAATAATAATGTAACTTTTCTTTATAAATGTACCTGTACTGCTCATAGCTTCCATCTTTAAGTCCTAGATGAAGAAAAATTAACAACGTTACTAACAATTGCCTATACGAGGTAAATCACAACTTAAAAAATAAACACTCAAGAATTTAACAAATTTCCTGATGCTTTGAGTAGCAGTATGCCCTCACATCTGATCCTGAACTGAGCAGAAGTTTGGAGCAGAACTCCGTAAGTTCCTTCCAACTTCAACTGACCTGTGAGCTTCATAGTGGCTATTAGGGTATTGTCTTCCTCTTTCACCAGTACTGTTCCTTCCTTGTCTTCTCTTGCATCTCAGCAATATTTATCACTATGCTTAGGGTCATTCTTCATCTTAAAAACGTAACACAAATTGAACACGTACAAAAATCTGAGAATGCAGCTATCACTCTCAGCAGGACATTACTAGTATAAGTAAATCCTAAAATCCTTTTGACTGATTCAAGTTTCATAATGGTCCGAGTTCTTTGGGGTTCTTTGGGGAGTTTGTGAGTGCAATAGAAGAGACACTTACCAAGATCCATGTTCCTTGTTCTTGGATTGCATTGCTTATACCCTCTGCAACTTCTGAGTTCCATGAGCTGGACATGGAGTTGATTAAGAACATCTCTGTCAAGCGTATTCACTGCATTAATTAGCTGCAATAAACAGGGGATTCTTGTTAGTAATTATTGCTCTGTAATTTGGTAACTTTTGGAATACAGGTGGTTTATTTGTAACAGGAATAAGCCACATTTTACCAGTTTAAATGATATTGGCCTTAACTACACCCTGCAGCAATACCGTGCGATTTCAATTTATTGTTGATAAGAAACGATGTACTTCTTGAGCTGTGATCTCAAGGTCTGTGATCAGATACCTGATATGGATCGGTATTGAGATCAAAATACTCCAAAAATCCAGTAGCAAATTCACAGAACAGGAAGTTGTGGGTCTCGTTGATTGTCCTCAAACACCAGTACGTGTTGTTGTTGGCACTGGTACAGGCACAGAAAGGGCCCACTGCAAATTGAAGAGTTACAAAGACATAAACTACATGCTTCTGTCTTTAGCACTGCTAATTACTTTCTGTTTATGGTATTACTTTAGTCAGTCAGTTACTCTCATTCTCTCTCCTCACCTCTAAAGCAGAGAATGCCTTCCAGCATCAGCATCAGGTTGTTCTGTGCATACCTCACCCACATGACATGACTAATTACAGTAACATCTTATCTGGTTGCTTTCTCTGGTTGGGAATCATTCTCAGATGGTGAGATACCTTGCAAATCAGTGTACAGTATTCAATATCTATAGATTATTTGCAGTTGGTTTTACCTCCTTGCCTTTCATGCAAGAATAATGACAACACTGAAACAGAGATTATTTACTATGGAGAAAACTGTATAGCTTTGGTTACAGAGTTAATAAAACCAGTAACTACTAGCAACCCAACATCCCAGCCCAGTCTAGCCAAAATTTGCCCTCTATTCCTTAGTTTACAGTAGTCTTACAGGTCCACAGGGGAGCAGTTTGCCAGTGCTGGTTGTCATGGGTGAAGCAGGTCAGACCAGGCATGCTGCACGTGTCATTATTTTTAATTCTCTTAAGCAATTTGCGCAGTTTCTTCTTCCGCCTCTGCTCTCGCAGCAGCCACAGCCTGTCTTTCTCCTGTAGGGCTTTCCTGCACACATGAAATATTAGAGTAATGAAAACTCTGCTAGACTTGAACATGTCTAAAATATCCCGAAGTAGCTAATAAAATTAGCCACTTGGAGGGAAAGAATCCACATTTTTTAATTAAATGGTGTTTCATACAAATGGAGATGACTCTGCAGTTCAATAGCACTGGAAAGAAAACGCAGCCAAAGGGGCTTGTAAACCTGAGGTTTGCAATGTCCTTTTTTCAAAAGCAAAGACCTTAGAATTTACAAGCATTTTGATATGGGCTTAGTTCCTTGCCCAGGTGTGTCTGTGTTTATGCTTTTTAATAGAGGATAAATTGAATACTACTCCTATTGCCTAGTGTGTAACTGGTGTGTACAGACCAAATATTAATATTACATTTTGCGAATCCTCTCTCAAATGAACAGACCTTCACTTACTTGAAAGGATGAAGACTGGATCCTTTGTGTCTCAGTTTGCTCTTGTGTTTTGAATGGTAACTGGAAAATAAAAACAGCATTGCTGGTGAACAACAGCAAGACAAGTGCCCTTTTTACCACATTATCAGACTGGGCCTGAAGCAGATTTAATCCACTCACTTTAATCACTTCTCCCTTCAGTTTATTAGTGTTTGTGATAAATAAAGGCAACCTCACTCGACTGGTTCAGGCACTTCCCAGCCTCACTTTGTCTCTGTTTCCTCAGCTCCTTTGTCCACAGTGACACCAGATGTGCTAACTCTGCATTGCAATGTATATCCATGTCCAGCTACAATTTACTATTAATTTAGTTTTAACTAGTTGCTTCCCTACATGAGGCACATAGAATAAATAGATTTGTAATTAAATTACATTTCTGAAACTGAATATTCCCCAATTTGTTCAGATAATGACACGTGTATACTACCCTCCTGTTATTTGACTTCTGAATTCAATACCAGCTGTAATTTGTAGGGCTGGGAGGGGGTGTGGGGCTGTCCTCCATTATTACTAGCTGGAAGTTCCAGGAAACCTTTAAACAAGATGGACGGAATGGTTCCAGCAAGAGCAGTGTCTAATATATTCAGAGATATGCAGAGTGTAAGCAGGCATACACATTCTCACTGGGTTACTACTGCTTTGCCTCTCCAGAAATTCTTACAGAATTTTGCAGAAATTTCTTTTCTGTGGAATTAACAAAGTTAAAAAAAGGAACAGCCTCAATCAATGGCAATATTTTCTTTTTGATAAAGTTACTACTATACAAATCAGCAAACACAAACTTAGTTTAATAAATATTGCTTTCGAGACAGTACAACTGAATTCAATTAGTTGCCAGATTAAAATCCCCGTCGAAACAAATCTTTTAAATTCGTAATACTTTTGGGAGCTTTCGTAAGTTTAATCAGTGAAACAAATTAACCAAGTAAGATTAATAAAGAACTATCTTCTTCAGTCCATTTTTTAATCTTGCACAGATGCTGGGCATTTCATCAACCAATTCTAAATGCTAAATCAAAGCAATTGCAATGCAAACACTTGACCATATGTAACTCAGATGATTCATTTCTTTGACTTCAGTGGGATTAGTCATCTCAATAATGCTATGCACGAATATAAGTGTACCCTATACCAGTCTGAAAAGTAACTTTTTTTTTAACATTTTCCATAAAACATTTATCAAAAATAATTTCATCCTTACAGTACACACCAAGTAAACTCAGTTAATCAGTTTTGAAAGCAATGGATTATAAACCAATATAAACTTTCTGTCGTTTACCATCTAGAATGATACATCTTTAACAGTTTTTGATATGGGCCCCCATAACCCAAGAAACTGACGATTTCCATATTGTATCGGATCTGCTGCTGAAACTATGTTGCAGGATCTGCATGGGCCACATCCACAATCCACAACACTTACAAACATCATATCTGTTGAGTATGTTGCACCTCTGAGGTTTTATGCATTATGTTCAAAAGGGCATACTGTGACACCGGTGAGATAGAGAAGTTTCATCCACACCCTCTCACAGAGTCTAGCTGGTAACAGGTGCTTTAGCTTGGCTAAAGCACAGCTGCCTTGGGGTTTTGACTCCATTCAGATACAGCTTTCTTTTTTTTTGGTGATACTCATACCATTCTGCCACTGTGGCTGCTACTCTCAGTCTGGCTACTCTCAGTGATACCTGGCTCTCAGCAGCCTCAGAGCTGGCTCTGTCATCATGAGCAGGAGAAGGTGCTCCCAGGTCTCTTTCTGAACAGCTTTTCTCAAGGGCCAAATTCTATTTGGGTTGCCTTTTGATTTTGGAAGATTTTCTGTTGTGCTTATTTGCAGAGCAAGAGCTCGACTGCCCAATTAAACTCCAGCCTGGCAGGCGATGGGCCTTGTACTTGTGCAGCAGCTCAACATTCCTCAAATGTGTACACAGGAGTACAGTAAGCAGGCTGCCACTGAACAAACCAGATTCTGACCTCCCCCCTGAGGACATAAATCAGTTATAGTTGGCACACTACAAATAATTATTTGAAAGTATACAAAAAAATACCTTAGCTTGTTACAATCACACTCTTCAGGTCGCTTCTTCTTTAGATGACCTCTCACCTCCCTCAGATTTTTTATTTTATTTTGCAAGGTTTCAATCTAAAAAAAGAAGAAAGGCACAAAGAGGTTGAAAAAAACCAGCATGATTTAGTCTTACTCTAGCCTTCTCAAACTCATTCTACTGTCACCAAGAGCCTCCTCTTCACTACCTTCCACAGCTAACAACCATTTTCAAATTACCTAACTTTCCAGAAGGAAACTACAGAAGGAGGAAGCTGGTTCAGTTTGCCTGCTCTGGTTCTTGACTGTGAAAGTGGAATGTGGTGCTGCAGGAATGAGGGGCACACAGTTGCAGGCAGACAGACACTCCTGTATTCACTGTGATTTTGCCTCTTGTGCTCTACAGCACATTTGCAAGGGTTTCGAGAAAGGCTGCTCAAAGGAAAACAAAGTCCTTAAATTTCAGCGTGTTCTGACACTGGGAAGGGGATGAGGCAGGATGGATCTGAAATCCGCTCCTCAGAGGTTCTGAAAAAGCAAAGCAGCAAGGTTCTGTCACTTTGCGTAGCAGGCTTGGGCAGTGTCTGACACTTGGGATAGCAATCAGCAGTTAATTGTGCCATCCACAGGGTTTAGTTTTAACTGCCTTTTTTTTTTTTTCCACTAAATGAAACTCCTGCTTTGGCTCAGTCTGGCTCACACACAGCATGGCCCAATTCCACTCGGATATCGCAGGCCTCTACCTTGGTCCCTACACAGCAGAAAAATCAAAGTAATCTAGTGAGCAACCGTCTCTACAGAACTACCATTAGCCATCAGTGACCAGAGGTGTAGTAGAAGCTCATGACTGTTGAAGCAGAGACAGGACAGAGTGTTCAAGGAAAATGGACAAAAAATCCAGTCCTGTGACCCTAAATCAGGAACACAACTGGATGGAAGTAGGTTCTCATTTCCTTTGACACTCCCTGTTGACTACATTTTCTGAAGAAAAAAACAATTACAGGACCATGGTGATATTGGAATTGCTCTTTTTTAATCTTAGCAGAGTAGTAAGTTTTTAAGTATCTCTACAATAAAAGGGGGCCAAGAAGTTCTTACATAAAACTTTACTGTGAATTTATGTAATTTGCTAAGAGATTACAGGATGTCCATCCTTTATGCTTCTCTTTGGCATTTGTTCCATCCTTACCTGGTCCTTAGATTGTCTTTCATACAAAATACCCATGAAGAGTTTGAGCTTATATTATTGAATAGTAGTGACAAAAATGTCAGATAAAGCTTTACTGGTAAATTTCATAGGGCAAATTACCTCCAGGCTCTCCATATACACTATCCTATGAAAAAATTCAATTCCAAAGTGCAAAGTTAAGAAAAGCAGTAGCAAGTGAAAGAAAATAATTCTAGAAGCACCAAAACTAATGAAGCTCACTTTCCCTTGGCCTTATATATTTGATGCTGAAGGACTGTGTTTTGAGAGGGTCCCCACTGGGGAACAGGGCTACGAAGATGTTAAAAAGACCCAGATTAATTTTTCCCAGGATAGGAACAACTTTAGGTCTTATTTGTCTCGTAAGGCATATGACATTTCTCAGCTGTGCCTTCAGCTGCAGTCCTCTCCTCCACACAAACTTGTAAGAATTTGATTATTTCTGAAATGGCTATTTTAAAATCAGCCAGTGAGTTCAAAAGGTTCCAGGGAGGGACAAAGACACCCAGAGGCAGACAGACCCACAGACAGTCAGCATGATCCTCTAACAACGCTAAAAACGCACACTGAAAGCATCACTGACCTCATGGTCAATATGAAGTTTATGGTCCTTCCAAGCTTGCAGTGACCTGTACAGATCTGTGTCACACTGAACGGTATCATTCTCCAGGATAGAACACCTTGGCATGGAAAAGCAAACAGTGTTTATTACAGTGAATACACACACACACAGAGCAGAGCACACGGCTGCTTTAATAACACAGCTCCAGGACAAACGAGACCATGGATTAGAAATGACCTGCAAAATTCAAAAAACAATGTTCCTTCAAGAAAATACAAGGGTGCTCTGAGTCAGGAAAGAAGCCTGGGTTTGAGTTGCCATGAAAATTTTTAAGTAGAAAAATTAAGTGACTGATTTACCTGGAAAGTTTATTAGGGGTTGAATACCATGCAGTCATTTCTGAATGCTTGTTTAAATGAAAGCTGAATATTTTCAATACTCCTTTGTTTTCTTTAATCCACCTCATGTAAGTTTGTCCCACAGCCTTCTTTTCTGCTAGGGAACGGCTCATGAATAATATACAACCTTCCTGACAGTTCCTTGTACAAATCTGGGATCCACCCACTAAGGCAGCAAAAGTCAATTCAATTTGTTCCAGAAGAAAAAAACAAACAGTTATTTATGGGTCCTGAACATTCATGAGAGCTAGGGGAGGAGGTCACAGTTCTCTGATGCCCACATTTCCCCATATTGGTGAGTTTCTAATTCACTTCTGTGAACAGACGTCAGATGGAAAACACAGGTACCAACAGCAGCTATCTGGCTCCTGCATGTTTACATGAGCTAGTCATTAAACAATTCAATGCATATAATCAATAATGATCGGTGAATTTCTGATCATTCGCAAGTGAAAATGGTGACTAAGTGAATTAAAGTACAGCTGAAGAGACACCATCAGTCCCTAGATTTACCACTGAGAAAATTATTTTTAGCTGTTAGAGTGGTCAGACAATTGCCTTCCCTCTCTCTCAGTATGTTCCATTTCCCAATGTTCCTGGTCCATCCAACTTCATTCATAATACAGATTTTCCTCTCCTAGCACTGATTACAGAAAACTCTGTACAAAGCAACCAATGAGACAAAACCAGTTCATGCCCTGATCAGGGCCTTTGGCAGGTAACCTCCAGCCAGGGCAGGTTACCCACTGCACACTGATTTCCACGGGTAAGGCCTCCCCTGGTTTCATGCAGGTTTAACACCCCTGTTGCTGCTTGTCCTCACTGGAAACATATACACTGATGAGTGGCTACTGTCTCCACCCAATGCAGAAGACACAAAAGCACTGCTGCAGCTCTTCAGGAGCTTCATATGCCCCTCTGCACTGACAAAACTGAAACAAAACTGAAGACTATTGTACACATGGGAAAAAGAATTTTAATGAAGGTATCCAAAAGGGACACAATATGCTTAGCACACAACCCAGCCATTTATGTGAAGGAGTCACTTAAAAGAGCAAAAGCTTTTCAAAATCTACCATGTCCACTTACCTATTGGTCACTTTGATCAGATTAGGGGCTGTGTACTCTGCAATGCTGCCAGTGCCACTATATTCCCCCATGTCTCTATCTTCCTCCTCATGGAAAACAGCCCTCTGCACCTTGTGCTGCTTGGTGATGTTCCTTGGTAAGATGGGCTGGTATCCATCCTCTAAAGCCAGGTTATAGGCAGCTCCATCCAGCTCAACAGGTACAGAACGGATAGAGCGATTCCGGACATAGCTTGGTTTGAATTCTGCATGGAAAAAGTGAAATGGGCAGAAACAGCATGTTCAAATTTGCTCCTCTTCGTGGTTCTTGGAAGGAAAAAACCCAGCCCATTACTGCTGTTTGGATGACAGTGTTTGCTGCAGTTGTCCTGTAAGCTGCTGCTCCTTAACTTTGTCATGGATGGGTGGGTGGATGGATATCTCAGGGCATGAGAGGGCAGGTACAAGGCAAACACAAAAGAATGGCAAAGGGGAAAGGAAGTGCTCTAGTCCAGCACCAGTGAGAACGGATAGCTTGTTCTAATGGATGCTTGCTCTTCCCCCACGATCACCAGACGGCAGTCACACCTTAAGCACTAACTGTGAGAGTCATGACAGCCAGGCCGCCACTCACCCTCAGGGACCAGTTCTCTGTGCTTTTCTGCTGTTCACCATACAATCCTTCCCTGCTAGGATTCCTGCAACACTTTCTTCAAGTTGTCCTAGTATTCCCAGTGCTCAGCCTGAGCCTCTTCCCAGTTCTGTGTTCATTCTTCAAGGCTAGATCCTGATTTTTTTTTTGGAAGGGATTAATATCTCAATCTTTACTTTTATCCACATGCAATTCTTTTCTTTGCAATTCTTTTCCTGATGTGCAGCCCAGACAGTCAGTTTCTCTGTGAAGCACCATCCTCCAGTGCCATGTACTCCCTCAAACTTTGCTTCTGCATTTGCAGCTCAAAAGCAAAATGAAACATCTGTTATGAATTGCCACTGTGCAGTACAAGATTCTCATTGATCTTTTCCCTATTACTATTTTCCCAAGTTCTCTGTTCCAGCCCAAATCCCCATAACTCCTCTTCCATTCACCGTGGAATGGCACAAGGAGAACCTAGTTACAAAATTTAAATCTATATTTAAACTTCCCACTGTATGATGGGGTCCATCTCTGACTATATTTCCTGCTCACCACCAGTGACTGCTGAGAGTCACTCATTAGGCACAATCATCTCATTCCTTGAGAAAAAAGTACAACCTAGGTACCACAGACTCTCTAGTGCTCCCTGCCGCCCTAGGGGAGCCTGAGGCTTTACTCTGTGTATGAGGCTTGGAGCTACCACAGACATTACTAGAAACAACTGAGTCCCTTGGATCCTTTGGTCACTTCTCATTTAAAGAGACTGAAACACACAGCACACCTCATGAGATGGGATTTCCCTCTGCAATCTGATAAAGGGAAAATTCAACCCATGTACCAAACGAGAAGACCAATCCTTGCAACCCCAAACTCCACAGAAAGGCCAGCTTCTTCAATGAGATAGTCTCTCCAGCAAAATACGCAGGGCAAAAAGAACTGGAAGCTGAACAACCAAAATTGACAAAGAAGTACCTTAACTGTCACGCTCTGGCATTAATGCAGAATGACTTTTTTCAGTAAGCCATACATTCATTTCAGATAGATTGCACAGTCTCAAAAGCCATTTTACAGACTGTGGGAAGCAGAAGACACATCTCCTCCCACCTGAAACTGGGCCAAGCACGATATTTTTGTCAGTGCCACACACAGAAAGCAGACTACCAGCTGGATTGTCTGGCTTTGCACATTTTCCATGTGTGGTTCAAAGCCTACTGCTGATACTAAGCCAGGTGAGTCACTGCTGAAGGCATAAAAAAAGTCACAAAAGACCAGCCCTATTTCAGGCACCCATTCAGGAAATGCTTGAATAAATGAGAAGGAAATTTCCATCTTTTCCAAGGTAGGAGGAAGTTCTAAAAAGCTACACCCTACCAATGAGATTCAAAGTATAAACTCCAATTTCTTTAATCATTCCTTCATTTTATCAGCTGTTCAGTTCAGCCAGCTAATAATTAATCTTCCTCCCAAACCTAATACACCAATCCAGCACGCTGGATCTCAGTAGATAGCCCCAGGGAACCATCAGCTACATGTCCCTGAACAACTAGGGGCCAGGCTACTCCTCTCTTTGCAGCCAAACTAACACAGCCTTAGCACTAACTAATTGGTGTGGAGTGGGGCAGCTCACGAAGGACTGCTTGTATTGCTTTATCCTAACATGCTACCCACAGTGCTGACGCAGTGCTGCGATTAGTATCAAACTCTGAAGTGGTTAAAATATTTAATAGGATCAATAATCATTTGTACTATGCACTCCCATCTGGTAAGTGCACTGCAGGCATAAATACTAATTAATTACTTATTGGTCAATTCTCCTCCAGGTTTTACTCTCCAATCTATTTACCTCTGTACACAGCCTACAGTCAATCCAGGGCTGTTAAATATTTGGCCAAAAACATCTCCCTTCTTCAGGTTACTAAAGTCTGTTTTTGGTAAGCCCTCTGAATCTGATGCCTCTCTTCTTCAACGACTACAGAACCCAGCTGTCTTACGGTATTGCTAAGAAGTTGTAACCTCAAAATTAAGTCGCAAAATGGAGTCCAGAGGAATTTAAGCCAAGAAAGCCAACTGCTTTCAAAGCCCCACTCATCCAGCTGGTGTTGCACCTTTTGACCAGCACTTTGTCAGTTTGTCTTCACTGGAACCTGAAAGGAACAAAGTTTTCCACTAATGTCTGCGTATTTTGCATTTGGTAGACAAAAGAGTTTTGTTTTTTTAATAACACAAAGTAAAGCTTGGCACTTCAAAGACATTTAAAAAAATATCTCTAGTGTCTAGAAATATGGATAAAGTTTAGAGGTACGTTCTTGTATCCCATTCTCACAACTGCCATTAAAAATCATACTTCAAATGCATTATCTGTAAAGCAATGAGTTTTGGAGTTTTTTTGTAACAAAGAATGTTATTAAAAATGTCATTTTGATCCAGCACTGGGACCACCTCAAAAGTAAAATAAATGTTGGGGAAATTTGAATAAAAATGCACTAGCCTCTTTGTACACACTTCTGTTTCTTTACTATTCAGTGTGGCCTATCATCAATTTCCTACATGCAGTCTAAGAATTCCTTCAATCTCTTACGCTCGTTCATCACAGGAAGAAGAGATCAAATCCACAGCAAGAAAAACATAATAGGCCACAACGCAGCCAAAGATTTTGAGAGCTCATTATTTACTTTAAACTTTCTACCTACTGCAAAGCTATGTTTGATCCTTCTTATAAAAATAAGAGCATACTAAAGAAATAGAGGACAAGAATGCAAACATTCCAGACACCTAAACCCAGACATACCAAATACTAATGATTATGGGTTTCTGGCACTTAAGTGATTTGCAGTCAAGTTATATATTTTTACATTGTCCAAATGGCACTTATATGACATGGCCCTGTTGTGAAACAGACCTTACTCAATTTAGAAAATACCGTTGCCTGCTAAACACACTGGTGCACCTGAAAATGCATTCTAGACCATGCCTGCCCTAGAAGCAATTATTTTATCAAAAAGTCTGGTGCTCCAGCCCCTGTACCAGCAATTTAGTCCAGTTTTTTTAGACCATCTGTTCTCACAATATGTACTGATTTCAATCTTTCTGAAAGACCAATCCTTATACCCTATCAGGGTTTACAACGTGCTTGATGGACCCTAGATGCAGGGCATCCATTTTGCTTCTCTGCAAATTACTGTAGATTGGAATCCAACAAAATGACCTTTTGCAAATCTATCTCTGTTCTGTGCAACAGAAAGGAGTGACCAGGGCATTTCCTTCAAAACCCCGCTACTGCTTGGAACTATTGCATTAGTGTGGATGTGGCCCTCAGTCCAGTTAGGAACTTTTGGTTTCCGTTTGGCAGTGGTTCAAACTAATGAATAGCATTTACTGGCATTCAAGCAGGACTGCAACGTAATCTCACGCACTCATCAAATTCTGAGTGGCAGACCCCAAAGGTGCCCTAACAACTATGCAACCCAGCACAGTCTACACTTTTTCTCAAGTCTCAGGGAACAGATCGTAAAAACCCAAATACACATCACGAGTATCCAGGTCACTCTCTTAAATAACCACAGTCCAGTGAGACAGCTTTCCACATAAGCTGTTTGGAAAAACCTTAATATGTTACCTTGACTTGTACTGCTTTGGGCTCACTTGCATCTGGTGTGTGATTTATTAGATAAGCGCATGTAGAAGAATAGCCAACACCAAATGAAAAGGTCTCTGTCAATAAGTCCAAGCTAACCCCTTCCCTGAATAGCACACCCTGGATGTGGGAAGAGGGAAAAACAAAGCATCTGTGGAGCCAAATACTTTACTTCAGACACAAACAATGGCAATGCGATTGTCAAGATCCCATTTTATGTTGCTGAAATTAATGCCTTAAGGTTCAGTGAGGCTGAATGGTTCAAGGTTCAATGAGCTGAAGGGTATAGTGTAAACTCTGCCTCTTCTGAGCAGAACACAGGGAAAAAGCACCATTCTGACTCTCTGTCAGAGGGAGCAAGTTTCCCTTTTTTTCACCTCAACTTCCTACATACATAAACTAAAGGTAAGTATACACTTAACCACCTCCTTTGGATGTGAAAACTAGTTAATGTTTAGAAAACAACAATGAGAAGTACTTAAGTGTTAAGTACTATCAGATAGCATTATGTTGTCCTCACTTAATTTGTTTTCCTGTCCTCACTAAGTGCCTTCCATTTACTGCTGTTGACTCCCAACGACTTAACTTCCTTCTGTGACTTTAAAAAAAGTAGTTAAAGAAGTACAAATTCTAGTGTTCTTTACAGATTATCAGCTGTACCACATATTTTAACATCAAGTATAGCTGATGGAAGCAGTAATATTTTTTTTTCAACTAAGAATTTGCCTAGTAACTACAAATCAGCTTGCAAGACAAACATAATGGGAGAAAATATATTTAAACTCTAGTGTTTCAAGTTTGTGCTGTTATATAGAAATACTAATCTGCTAAATAATTAAGGGTCTGTATTTGTGGAGTGAGGTGAAAGAAATAATAGAAGTAACTAATAATTTTGTGTTGCCATTTACCTCTAATCCATAATTACACTATATACTTCAAATATAGATATTAGTCTGACTAAGGTTTAACAGAGTAATTTTCTACAACGGGCTTTCTGAAAAAGCACTAATCTGTGCCAAGGAAACCAGAAACGGTCATCCCCTTTGGCTGTTATCTCTGATTAAAAGTCAGCCTTGTGTCTGCTGACTGAGAGGAAAAGGATGTTAGAAGCAAGCAGCTGCTGTAACGAAGCACACACATCCTTATTAAAAATAAATTACTGAAGTAACAGCCCCAAGCATTGCAGGAGCTACTGAAGTATTTGCTGTAGAACACTGTTCATGGTCCATGGCCCATGTAACTGTGTACAATTTGCCTTTTCAGCATGGGCACTGCATTTTCCAGAACTGAACATTCTTCCTACAGACGGATATTCTCAAATCTGATTGCCCAATATGAGACGTGCTGTTTCATAGCTGAGATACACAGGAAATACGCTAACACAATTCAATGCCTATGACAGTCAAGGCAATTACGCGAGTTAACGAACAACAGCTTTCTAAGGCAGAGAGACAAGATGCAGTGGGCTTGCTTACTTCTCTTGGAGAAGAGTTTCTTTCTTTGTCTGAGGTGGCTCAGCTTGTACTCATTCTCTTCACAATTGCAGTCTTGGCTATTCCTATTGTTATACTTAGGCAAAATATTGGAGGTGCCTTTGCCATTGCTTGCAGCTGCCAAATTTGCCATCCCCTTGCACTTGTGCAGCTTGAGTTTTCCACTGGCATCTTCCACACACTGCCATTTCTGGAAGAAAAATTTGGTCGTTAAAAATCTGTCCCAACTGTAGTCTGTCTAATGGCCAGTTCCAGCAATTTATCAGATATTCCTTGTAGTAACATGGGGCTCTTCTATCACCTGTTATCAAACCAGATTTTTGTAATTTTCCATTTTCAGACAGAACAGCAACTCTTTGGAACACCATTGCATCTGTTTCTGATTTTGCCCAATTTTGCCTGATTTTGAGGCAGAACAATTGAAAATTCTTTAAAAAATCAACACTACAGCTAAAAATACGAAGGTGGCAAGTGAGAACTTTCAGAAGCATAACTGTGGCATAAACCAAGGACATTCAGGCAATATCCTAATCCTGAGAGTCTTATTTTAAGTCTCAGTGCAGTAGGACCAAAACCTTCCACAGCTTTATGGAAGCTCTCCAGATAGAATCATAACCTGGTTTGGGTTGGAAGGCACCTTAAAGACTATCTCATTCCAACCCCTGCCATGTGCAGGGACACCTTTCACTGGATCAGGTTGTTCAGGGCTCCATCCAACCTGTCCTTGAACACCTCTCGGGATGAAGTGTCTTCCAGGATTGCTCTACAAAAGCACCCGTTTCTCTTCAATGACCTTCCAAAGGGTCAGATCAGCTGTGGAAGTCCTAAGCTGCACAAGTTTATCTCCATCTTGAGTGGTTCTCATAATAGCTTTTTCCATTCAACGCCCTTGGGGCTTGACTTGTAATGGTGGGCTGAACTCGATGTCTCTGAAGCGAGAAACTCCTCCCTCTTGCACTCAAACTAGAGAGATAGTCCCTGATCTCCAACTCACTCTGATACTCAAAACCTGAAGTAACTTGTTCACAGTTCCTTTGTGCTGCTGTCAGAGCTGTACTACAGGCAAGGGAGTTTAGCTGCTTTCAACTTGGCACAGAAGTTCTACCCACTTCCCAGGTACATCACAAAGTTTTTTCACCTGCTCCTTAATTTATCAGCACTTTACTGGCTACAGAGGCTTAGAGACACACAAAAAAACCCTTACAGAAGTAGTCACTACTGCTTTAAAAAAAGTTTCTCAGAAACACTCAGCTTCTTGGACCTTGAAAAGACTTCCCCTTCTTGCCTATTACAAAATCCTGTAAGCCTGTGCCTCCAGGACTCACTGGAATATTGAAACTTTTCCAAATAAAAGAACCGAGGTAAAAACAGCAGCACCTTCCAGGGAAGATGATATTTTACAGCAACCTGCAGCTCTAAAAAGGAGACTCAGCCACTTCAGTTTGCACAGCAAGGTGTGCAAAGGCCGGGAAAACAAAGCCTGTATTTTCCATTGACATTTACTCCAGTGTTTGCAGGAGAGCGAACTATGAAAACATGATCACTGTGCTTTTATTATCAGACTTCACTGGAGTCAAAAATGAAGTGGCCAGTTAGAACCTCTCATTCAAAATGATCTGTTTTATGGTGTGCCCATTGATTTCCTCAGACACCTGGATGCCAAGTCTCCTGAGCTCAATCTGTGTTCAGCCTCCTTCCTGTCCAGCCCAAGCCTTCTTCTGATGCAGATAAACCCAGCTGAAATTACAGCACATTGAATCAGGAAATCAAGGAGAGATACTGGCAATAGGACCTTTGCATTACTATCTTCATCTGTAAAGCAGTACATATTTATCTAGATGCAATAAAGAATTAACATCTGAAGAATAAATTGCTCTTACTTTTATAAATGCCTAACACTGACTGATGTACATACAGACTGAGGTTAGAACTAAAAGTTATTTTACTAGAATAAGCAGTGTTTTCTTTTACAACTAAAAGAGATGCAAAAATGTTTGTTGCTGATTCCCATTTCATCTGAATATTATTTTTGAAAATATATAAACAAACTGCTCAGTAGAGTTTCATGCTCTTGGTACATTTTAATATATGAAAAATGAAGTCTCAACAGAGGGCAAGTTCAATGCCATGATGAGAATTACTGCAAATACTCTAATGTGCGGCCAAAAAATATTTTTTCTCTATTTCTTTCATCTCTTGTCAAGAGATGGATGCTCATTTTTCCCCTCCAGGTGAACAGGAAAAAATCCTTTAGTTTTTGATGCAGCTGTATGCTACAGTGAAAACATCTCAAAGACTTCGCTGAAGGGCACATTTTATGCATTAACAGGCCCCACTGCTGAATGACTGCAGTGCAGAGCTACATGAATTACATTAGAAGCAAACACTGAACACGTAGTGGGTGGGAAAAAGGGAAGCAGAGAGCAGGAGAAGGAAAGTCTCAAGCCTTTACTTTTTTCCCCAAAACAGATATAGGCATGTGTCTGGGATTCAACAGCTTATCCTTGGTCTGCCTGTAGGTCCAAATGCAAATTCTCTAGGCTGATATCATGGCTCTATCAGCTGCAGTCATTTCCACATGATGCTTTCAAACTTAGGGGAAAAGGGCAAGAATTGCAAGCAAAAATGTGAAAACCTCTGCTTAACTGTTAGAAAGCTTTAAACCCTGTTAATTCTGGCCTTTTAAAATTGCTTTCTAGTGCACGGCATACCATCTGCTCTGTGGAGAAGGACCTGGGGGGTCCTGGTGGACAATAAATTGTCCATGAGTCAGCAGTGTTGTCTTGGGGGCCAGGAGTGCCAATGGTGTCCTGGAGTGCGTTGTCAGTTCTCTGAGCTGATCCTGCCCCTCTAATCAGCCCTCGTGGGGCACATGTGGAGTGCTGCATCCAGTTCTGGGCTCCTCAGAGCAAGAGAAACATGAAGCTCCTGGAGCGGGCCCAGCAGAGACTGCGGAGATGAAGGGACTGGAGCACCTCCCTGCCAAGGAAAGGCTGAGGGGGGGCTGGGGCTGTTCAGCTGAGGGGACCTCAGCCACGCCTGCCTGTGTATGCAGGAAGGGCTCAGAGGATGGAGCAGGCTCTGCTCGCTGCTGCCAGCAGGACACGAGGCAACGGGCAGAAACTGATGAACAGGAAGTTCCACTTGAATAGGAGGAAGAACTTCTTTCCAGTGCAGATGACTGAACACTGGAACATACTGGCCAGAGAGGGTGTAGAGAACACCCCTGGAGAGATTCCAGAAATATCTGGACACAGTCCTGTGCCATGTGCTCTAGAACGACCCTGCCTGTGCAGGGAGGTTGGAAGAGGTCACCCATGTGTTCCTTTCCAACCATTATGCAATTCTGTGATCATGCATATACCTGTGGAAAACACTGGAAGTAACTAAAATATTTTTAAGAGATCATTACTTAAATAATGAATTCTCTATATTAATAACTTCAGAGTGCCCCAGAGGTACTTTGGCTTGCAGACAGACATGATAACCACTGAGCAGCAAAACATAATTACTTATAAACAGTGGACTAACTCAACTGTCATGAAAACTAAAAGCCCTCAGTTCACCACCTGCCCTAAACTTTTCAAATATTTTCTTCATTAGGAAAAATGATGTGTTCCTAAATCAGGACCTCAAAAGCAGAAAGTCCTGAAAGAGAGGGGAGTTTAACACCAACCATAACTCAGTGGAAAACCCAGACTGCTCCACAATCTTCATCCCAGCTCGTATCAAAATTCCAAAGGAAGAACCTGTCTTCCGTCCTGCAAAGCCTGGCAGAACAGCTACTCAAACCATCACATAAATGGTTTTCCAATATATCCTGAAGTCTACCAAGCTCACATTGTACACAACTTTCCAGATGCCTCCTTTTAACATTAAAGCTGTTCCAGCTGGAGATTTCCCACCATCCTCAGGACAAGTTAGTTGCTGTGCTCATGCTTTCTGTCGCTAGCTGTGCTAAGTGTGTTCTGATGCTTTTGCTTCATCCCCTATCCCACTTCCCATTGAAGAACTCATGCTGCCCAGCTATTTACTTGCAAAGAAGAAAAGTCTGGGCTTTATTAGTTTAATAGACTAAGTTGGTGGCTGTGAAAAAGTGAAATCTTGCTCAAATGTACACTACAAAGGAAGAAAAAAATCAAACCATATGTCGTAACATGTTCTTTCCAACCTAAACTATCTGCTATATGTATCCAGGACTAAATTAGGACTACAATATCTATGAAACATGCATCTTAATGGTAGAAGTTGTAGACTGAACAGATGCCTTGTTCCCTTTCAGTAACACTATTTACCTTGAACATGCAAATGACCCATTACCAGAAGAAGACATATTGTATTTTTCCATTTTAAAAACCTATTATTTCCTTCACAGCCCTTATCACCATGAAGTGGGTTTTGCATTATTGTGCATCAATGTCTTCTTACCATTACAGCAATCACAGATGTTAATTCAAAGTCATTATCTGAGGCCCCAGTTAGAAATAAATAGCCATGACTTTCCCTGTAGGGTATTTTCCTAAAATTCACTCATTTCCCTCAGTGAGTGTCTCTCAACTGACACTGCTTTCTTTGGGGGAAAACAGCCAATCATATAAGTCTTGCAACAAAGTATTCCATTGAAACATATCTTTCAGAGCTGAGCCCTAATTCATCATTCTGTGTCTCAGCAGCCAGTTTTTGGTTTGGGTGGGGGTTTTGGTATTGGGGGTTTTTTTTATGCCAAAGAGATTCCACCTTATTTTACAGAAACGCTAAAAGTGGAACAGTTTGATCACTGAGCTGCCAGCAAGGCTTCCCTAACAGCTCGAGGAATCCAAATTTCTACAGGACAATAAAGTCTTCTGTCTTTGCCAACAACATGAGAAGAATCAGTAATATCAATCTTTAATTTATGCAAATGCTTTCTGAACCCAATGTTTCTGTCACATTAGATGATGAGCCACAGACAAACTGCTTTAATGGCTAGAAATACTCTAACTTCCAGTCTAATTGATTCATGAGCAGTCAGATTTTTTTTCTTTTATGAAACAGTACAATTACAGTTTAGTTACCTGTTCTCTGCTGTGGTTTGCTCCTTGTCTTATTTTCCATAGGGCTAATGAGGACAAAGTAACAAAATCCAGAGACACACACACAAGACCCTACTCTGCAAGAGGTTGTTCTGTTGTTTTAGCTTGCAGCTTGTCCACCTGCTCAGGTGGTACTAGGTTAAGGGAACAAAGAACTTGAATTTACCATTATTTGTCTCATACACATTACTACTTCTCTGTTCTAGTTGACTTAAAATAATCAGTTCACGTCTTCTTCACAACATTTTCTGTTTCAGGCAGTCAGACCTCTCTCAGATTTTTTTTTTTTTTTACTGATTATGCCCACTTCCTTAACATTTTAACATTTTTGTTGGGTTCACCCCTTCTCCCAATACCTTCTTCCCATTCATCCACAGGCAAAAGATTAAGTTTGGTTTCTTATACTTCATGCTATCAGTACAAAAATGAAGACCACTGCCTGAGTTTCATTCCAACGCTACATAATTTCATTATACTGACTCATGATTTTTTGGAGATTTACACCTCTGAACTCCCAGCTCAATTTCAGTTGTCACACACTACATACCACTCAAACTTTGAAATTATTAGATAGATGAACAATTTAGTGACAGAGTATTTTGAGGGCTTTTTAATGCCACAAACTGTAGCTGATATGAGGCAGGCAGGACAATCACAACTAGCATGCAAATGAAGAATCAGGTACTCAGTTAATTTTAAGATTACAATTATATAATTAATTTATTATTAACATAATAATTGGGTCGTGCTATCAAATGGTCCCAGCTGCTGCCCAAGAAGTCAGTGCAGTCTTAGCAGAAATTACATTAGCTGTGAAGGAAAAAAACAGCAGCACCAAAAGGGGAACTGATTTGTCTGAGTTTCCGAACTGAGCCTGTAACAGCACTGAGACTGCCAGTTTCCTGACCTCCAGCAGTCTTTTAGCTGAAGTACATCACTACCCATATCAGGATATTTTTAAAAGCTGGGATTCTTAGTAAATGTTAGTGTCAATTTCAGCAAGCTACTTACAACAGCCAATACCCTAATGACAAAGAGTTAAAAAAATCACTTACCCAGAAATGCATGTTTCTTGAGTTTGTGAAGCAACAAGAAAAAAATCCCCTAAGTAAAACAGCCTCTGAAAACCACAATAGATTAGTTCAAGGAGGAAAACAGCTTTGTTAATTACAGCTCCTCATAAGGAACACAATCCTCAGATAACAGCCTAAATAAATCATTATTTTAATTTTCATGGTTTGTTGCCTCCTAATTTCATCAGTTCCAGGGCTGATAAATTTTTTAATGTATTAAGTTACCAGCAAGTCATTTCTTGTTGCAATCACAGATTAAGAATCTGATGGTGAAAGTTGATCATGTGCAACTTGTTCTGAAATTCAGAAACTCCAAGTATCTGCCAAAAGTACTACTGAAGTTATCTGAACTCTAGCTGGCTTGATGTATATCACTTATCAAGACAAATTCTTGATTATTAAATTCTTTCATAACCTCAATATATCTCTGCTAGCTGCAAAAGTACTAATAAACCACAAAAGATAGACAGATTCAAAACTTTCTTCCCAATTTTAAAAAAAATTCCTTCCAAAACCTGACACTGTTTCCCACATCTGGTTGATACAACCTCAAGCTACAGTGGCCCCAGAAAACTTTTTTTCCTATTGCTCCTCCTTCGGCACTAAGCAATGGCTAATGATTGTGGTGGAATCAGGAAAATGATGTAGAGGTACTATTTCTGAACTGCTAAGCAAGCCACACACTGAGCAGAATAGATTTCATCATTGGTATGCCAAATGTGAGAGAACTGCACCACCAAACAAGTAAGTGACGTGCTTTTACTTATGGTATCTCCAGGCCAGTTACAAAAGAGAGCATCCCTTCATGATCCTGCTATAGTACAAAGCGATTGGAGGGAAGACTCTATGTCAAACCTTTCATTTGCAGAACACCTGAAAGAAACAAAGTGCAAATATTTGCATGTTGAATGTTCTCCTGTGAAAACTGCCATATAAAATGATACTTTTAATGCTATTTAAAGGTAATTTCTACTTGTATCAGATTTGCATGTAAATAAAGCTTTGAAAATGAAACGTATTTGAAAAGGAAATAATGTGAAATCAGGCAACTATTTCTCTTCATGAGAGAGGAGTATTACTGTACTATGCCACATCCTTCTAAAGAAAAAAATTTCTATCTCTTAATTTTGGGAGTTTTTAGATGTGCAGCATAGATTCCCTATAGCAATCAGCACTGCTGAGGTATTGCATGTTTATCAAATGTGCACAAAATTGGCAACTTACTTAAAGGGAGATTTTGTGCAGCTGTTGTTATGATACTGTGGGCTTGCTGGAAATACTCTACAGAGCAATGCTGGTATCATAATTGGCTTCTACAAAAGCACATTAATGCAGGCTACCAGATAAAAGTGGGTCAGCTTCCACTCACCAGCCAGCTTAGAATGAAAGGCCAGACTACACTGGAAAGAATTTGTGTGGAAGCCATTCGGTACTAGGATAAACATGGTTTTTTAATTTCATGTGGGAAGAGCTCATCTCTTTTAAATCCTTGAACGTAAATGCTGAGCTGCTCTTTCATCTGATTCTACAGTCACCCTTTGTTAGATGCAAATAACTAACACACACCAAACCCTAATAACTGAAAAAGAAAACATGGCAACACACAAATTCCCATCGCTCTGAGACGAATTTACATATATTAGTGATGCCAAAAAAAAAATCCACGCAGTGGACTGTGAAACAAGGTTTTAGAGACCATGAACAGCCTCCACGATCTTGGTACTCTATTATCAAAACGAATATAGGTTAAGGAGGGTGACAGAGATTTGCAAAAATCATTTCGCTGCAATAGACAAGCTTGCATGCTCACAAAGCAGAATTCCAAATTCTCTATCTCATATTCAAAGCTTTATTTACCTCTCCTTTAAGCTCTGTCCTTGTCTCTTCATTCCCCTTCTGAGTCTCTGTTCTCCATTTATGCTTCATGTCTCCTGCTCACACTTCAGATTCCCTGGGACTGCTCAGATTTCTCTGTGCATGGAATAGGAGGTCCCCAAACTTGTTAAAGTCAAAAGAAAGAGTCCCAATGACTTCAGCAAGCTTTCAACTAATTCTGACCCAGATGGGTATTTATCTTTGCATCAGGATATGAAAATTCACTTTTTGTACTGAACACTCCAAGTACTGTTAAATAGAGTGTCTTGCAGGATCAGAAGACATCTGCTAAATAACCATTGCATCTGCATAACATCAACTCCCCAAGGCAGTGGTATGTTATTAGCTTGGGCTCATTCTACTTACTGTGCAGAGCTGTGAACAGCACGAGCAAACAGACAATACCCATTTGCCATTTGAGAAGTTAGTCCTCCTTCACTCTGAGGAGATTTTTGGGTGCACCCAAATTTAGACACAATTTATCCTCAAATAAGCACATTCATCTCCCAGTATTCCTATTCTCTAGACAGACTACAAAGGCATATTCTCTTGAGTAAGGGTTAGATGGATTGAGACTCCCTTGAGAGGCCTTCACGAATTTTAATTGACTTGATTATTTAGCAGTTTTTCCTGATGCCCAATGTAAATTCCTTTTTTTTGCTCAATTTCATCCTATCACTTCCTATTATGTCTGACCAAACTGCTCAAAACAATTCTTCTCCTCTCTGTCTCCTGACAGTAAGGATGCAGCACAAGCATCTCTTATTAGCACATTTATGCTGCAGAATTTAATGGTAATTTTGACTATGGAGTCAACATTTTATACTTCTCTTGAAGTGGAAACAGTGACTGGGAAAAAGAAACAACTATATTTCCCCCGACTACTTACTGGACAACGTTGTAGTAGGAACAATAACTTTTCCTCCAGTTCCTCAAATAACATTGCAAATTCATAAAACAATGGCCTGCTCCCATTCAGCTAAAATTTCAGCTCAAGACAACTGACGACAAACTACTGCATATAGTACTCCTTTAAGTTTGGTATTTTTACAAAGAACAGGACATTATAATTGCACTGTGTATACCAAATCTGACATAGAAGCCACAGGAGGAAAACAGCATCTTTTCCAAACACCTAAGGAACAATGGACTCATTTCACAGGGGCGCTGAACTACATAATCAGTCGAGCCAAAAGTATTGAGTCTGGCCTTTGACAGTAAAATATGAACTACTGCAGCCTAAGTAACACATTACTGACCGTGGCAGGGTAATTCATTCATGCCCTGTCTGCAAGAACAGTCATACTCCAGACGAACTTATTCTGACAGCCCTCTGGGCTGCCAGGATATGAGGTAATGCCAGTGTGATAACAGACACATTAGCATGTGGACCTATTTACCTTCACCCCTTTGTCCACAGAACGTGTTACAGTCCTTGGAAAGGGGTTCTCTCACCCATACCTGCATGAGAGAGCAATGAAACAGAGTCAATTTTCCCAAGAGTGGCGAATTCTCTGGAGATAGCCATGCCTTGCCTTTGCACTGCTCTGGTAAATTTAGAAAATCCTCTCCTGCGCATGTCAAGAATGTGTATTGATACTACCCTAATTTTTTTTCCCCATTAATTTCTTCTGCATAGCTTGTAACTAAAGTGAACATATTGTCATATCTGCCTGTAACAGTTATGCAACAAGGGAAATGACACAAAATCAATGAGTTTTATGCCCATATACACACAGCATGCCTCCAGTCATAACTATACATGTGTTTTCCCAGGGTGTTTTTGTTAAAGGAGGGATATATTGAGTTACCAAAATTTTAGTTTCCCATTAACTGTATGTAACTCCAAGTAACAACAACAAAATGAATTAAAGAGAGAATTTGAAGCAAAGCAAGCTACATGTATTTGAAAAAGGCCAATCTATTACATACAGTGTAGCTTCTCATCACTAATGAATCCCAAACCACATTCTCTTTGGGAAACAAAACATTAAAACAGCCTAGGCGGTTTTCTTAATGGTAGTCAGGAATCAATACAGAACACTTGAATCAGCAATTTCCTGACTGACAGTCAATCTCATAAATCCTGTAATAAAGCTTTGAACAAAGGCCACGGAACAAGCCATTTGATTTATACACTGGCATTGGCAATGAGGTGAAGGACATTGACACAAGTGAAGTTGTTGAGTTTAGTCCAATTACAACTGCTTACTTGCAGTCAGGGGTAACAATGCCCTACCTGGCCAAGCTGTTCACAAGCCGTTTGATACTCAGCTCGCTGACAGAGGTCTTTCACACGCTGGTATTTGGGTAGAAAGTTTTCTTCTTGGGCATCTACCTTCTCATTCTCCCTTTTATGCAGCAGCTTGCTGAAAAAGGAAGAAAAAAAAAATTCTTATGTTAATATTAACTCCAACATACAAATACAGTTAGCTGAAAAGACTCAGAGGAGTAGTTATTTTCCAAGTCAGTAGCATCCTTGTTAGCCAAAACTTAACAGTTCAGTAGAAATTAGCATTTAGCCTGTCTAATAACACAAAAGTTGTTTGTGTCCTGCTCTCAGGGTGCATACAAAAACATATAAAATCAAGACACTGTGATACATGCCTAAGTGACAGACTGTCAGTACAGAGAGACCACATCACATTCTATAGGGCTGCACTTTGCAACCCCTCATGCCCCTGTTTATGCATTAAGGCAGAGGTGCAGAAAGAATGGCCAGCAGATGAAGACGCAGAGAGGAAGGTTTGTTCATAATCCCATGATACAAGCAGGAGGGTGGGGAACAGCAGCTGAAAGCAAAATGGGATGCCTTCCCCTCTCTCAATCTCTCAAAGTAAACTCCTATTCCCCCACCACAAGAGCATATTTATGCAGGTTGTAGGCAGAGGCCATCCATTCTCTCCAATCACACGATCACTGCCATTAGGCGTACTGTAGCTGTGTCCCTGCTGGCACAGCTAAATGGCTTTAGACTGCAGCAGAGTGCTGCTTTGGCTTTAGCTATTCAATATTCTCCCATTTTAAAAAGACTAAGCTTTGTGATTAACACCTTTCTTACCCTCTTTCCACTAGGAACGAGTCTCTCCACACCTTCATCTTTTTCTTTAAATGAAACCTAGGAGGAAACGAGGAGAGGAAGACACAATTCCCACAAAACCAGTAACCAAGTTATGCCCCAGTTTTCTCTCCCACCCCTAAGTCCAACAAGAAACATGTCACATAACTGCACAAGAGGACACCCAGCTCCATGAAGCAGGGACATACATCTCTCCACTGCAAACCATGTATTTTTCTCAAAGGAACAAAATCCACAACAGGTTTAGACAGTAGGATTTCTTCAACATAAGCATGTCTAAAGCACAAGGGATTAACTGAATTTTCCTTCTTCACAAAGGATCACAAATTAAATCAGGATTTTCTAACTCAAATTTGGGCTTTTACCCTGCATCTACCCCAAAAGTATCTTACTCTGAAGAAACTGCTCCATTCCTACTTTCCCTCCACCCAGCTACTTATAAAGCAAATATTTCTCCTTTCCTTTTTCTTCTGATTTTCTCTTGCAAGCATTCTCTAGCAAATCTAATTCTCTTCCTCAGTCTTTTTCCAATGAAAGTAAAGATGGAAAGTCTTAAATAAAAACTGCAGTTCTTAGCTAGCCTGTCTTTATATTATAGTTCGATACACAACCAACACCTTCAATTATTTTACTATTTATTCAATACGAAATGCTTTGCTACAAGTGATGCCACAAAGACATTTAAATCTATAACTTATATAGCTAAAGACCTTTCTGTGTAGCCCTCTCACTTCTACATTTAGTATATACAGATCCCATGTATGCCATACATCTAGAATCTGAACATGCCAAAATTAAAATAAATAACTGAAGTGAGTTGCATATGCCAAATAAACTTCAGACTTTTCAGTGAATGATGTTTTTCATCATTATTCCTTTTCATCATTATTTTCCTTTAAACTTTCTGCATGCTGCTGAATACTTGTTCACTCTCTTGTACAAACACATGCATGTTTCCATGCAACATTTCCATTTCTTACCTATTTACTGGTTTCTCAGAATCCAGCAGCTTTAGAATGGATTTACCATCCATATCAGATGGAATATCCAATCCAGCAATATCTAGAATTGTGGGTGCAAGATCAATATTTAACACAATGTGAGGATTCCTAAAAAAAAAAAAAAAAAAAAAAAAAAAAAAAAAAAAAAAAAAAAAAAAAAAAAGTAGGACAAGAGTTCAAAGTCTATACAATACTACTAAGCAACTCCAGCTTCCACAGAGTCCAAGGACCTGAAAAGGCTTATTTTGTGACACCTGCAAATAAAAGAGGACACAATCTGTTTCTTTCCCATGAAGGGAAATAACATTTAAAATATAGATAAGTTGCATAACCTCAAGGGGACTAATACAAATATTTAAAACTTTAGTACAGAGCATTTTTGAGAAAGTAAAGTAGTTCATGAGGTAAAGTTAGTTAATTTTTGTGAAAGACAGTTTAAAAACCATTGGAAAAACTGTTTCGGTGTCTTACAGAATTAAAATGTCTGCCAGATATGCTGATGACTTTCTTAAAAAGCAGATTTGGCAGATAGCACATGCTTTACCTGTTTCAAAATCTGGTATAGAAATGAGCACCTCAGATCCTATCACAGTAGGCATGTTCTGAAGAGAACATGAGAAATATACTGCTAGGCACTAGTAGCAACTAAAAGTGACTGTTAATTTACAGGGTGAGATGGAAAAAGGAAAGAGATGAAGAAAAAAGCAGCACAGGGGGAACAGTTATGAAGAAAAAAAGAGAGAAAGTAACAGTTTGAACTAAAATGATCTTTTGAAGTGCACAAGTTTGCACATTCTGCAGGAACTTACAAATAGCCATCCTCTGGTACTTTGCAGAATGTGGCATGTGCTCCTCAGCCACCACAGTTAATGGCACATCTGAATTCAAACTGACTTCAAATTTGCATAAAATACTTGCATCAACTCCCAAGTAGTCGGACAGCTTCTGTCCCCAAACCTACTGAACTGTCACAGCCAAATATGAGTTCATATATCAGAGCATCTAGCTCTAATATATGAACTCATATCCATCCAGCCCAGAATTCTGTAGCTAAATGAATGCCCAAAATTTTTAATCATGTGACTTGGTTTTACTATAGGTCTGCTTTTGCACAAGCATTTTCCCGTTATGTTCACAGAATTATAGAGTATCCTGAGTTGGAAAGGACTTACAAGGATCTCTGAGTCCCACTCATGACCCTGGCACAAGCCTGGACAGCCACAAGAACCCCGACATATGCCTGAAAGCACTGTCCGAAACTCTTCTTGAGCTTTGGCAGGTTCAGTGCCATGACTGATTCCCCTGGCAGCCTGACCATCCTCTGTGAGAAGAGCATTACCCTAATCTCCAAGCCAAACCTCCCCCCTCAGAATTTCATGCTGTTGCCTTGGGTCCTGTAACTAGTCACCAGAGAGAAGGTGTTGGTGCCTACCATTTTGTTTCCCCTCACCAGGAAGCTGTATACTACTATGGGGTCTCCCCTTCAGTCTCCTCCAGGACAAAAAAGCCAAGTGACCTCAGCCACACCTCACAAGGCTCCAGACCCTTCAGCATCTTCGTAGCCTCCTTCAGATATTCTCTAAATAGCTTTATAGCCTTAGATCTCATATTGTGGTGCCTCTAACTGCCCCCAGCACTGAAGGTGATGCTGCCCCAGAGCAGAGCAGAGCAGAGCAGAGCAGGACAATCCCCTCCCTTATCTGGCCAGCAATGCTGGGCCTGATGCTCCCCAGGACACGGCCGACCCTCCTGGCTGCCAGGCACTGCTGATTCAGGGTCAACGTTGAGTCAGCCAGGACCCCCAGGTCCCTTTCCACAGCTGCTCTCCAGCCTCTCTCCCCACAGCTGTCCATATCTCCAGGGTTGTCCTGTTGCAGGTGCAGATTCCAAAACCTGCCCTTGTTAAACTTCAGACAGTTAAATTTGTGAATGTCTCTAATTTGTGAATGTCTCTCTGCAGGGCCTCTCTGCCTTTGCAAGGGTTGGCAGCTACTCCCAATATAGTATCGTCAGCAAATTTACTTAGTATTCCTTCATGTCCTGCACCCCAGTTGTTTATTATGTTGAACCTTAAACAGTTACTTCAGCCATGTGTGTCGAAGTTGAGCAGTAATTACTCACAAAATTACATATATGAATACTGTTTATCAACTGTGTGCTATTGCTTTTCCTTACTTCTTTGAAAAACAAGGATTAGGAATCAAGAAAGACCCTCAACTTCTTAAAAATGGGGGGAAAAATAGAACAAGCATAGTGTTACACAATGTTCTAAAGCACTCAGCATATAGAATCACTGTGTTATGATGTGCATGCACAACGGAAGGATGGGACCAGATGGGCTGCAATAAATGTTAGTGCAGAATTACAGCTCAAAATACAGGACAGAAAAAAGCTGCTAAAGTCACACTGTTCAATGAGATACTATTTAAAAATTACTACCTCTTTGAGAGAGTAAGCAAACGGGCACTGAAAAAAGCGTAGGTGATGAATTAAATTGGTGTGCCTGATTTGATTTAAATTACTAACAGTTATCATGTACCATATTTGGTAACAGAAATGAGAGGTTAGTAATGACTTGCTACAGTGATTGCTATTAAAATTTCCCTGGTATTAAAAGGGAGTCATGACAATTATTCTGCAGGAAAAATATAAAGGTTCACACAAAACACAGATGACTGAAGTTCCACCATTTAAAGAAAATTAGGCTGAGAGGGAAGATCTACTTATTATCTGATGCATTCCCTCTCCAAGGCGTTTTATCTCTTTCTTCCTATTTGCTCTACGGTGACAGGCTCTGTTCTGTTGAGATTGCCAGGCTATTTCAATTCTAGCATAAACGTGTTTTCATCTTCAGAAGTCTTTGAAAAATAAAATTCAGTGGGAAGGTTTCAGAGCTTATATGGATATCTGCGTGTAAAGATCCTTCAACTACAGTAGACACAACGTGGCCAGTCTCTAGCTTGCTGCAGAAGCACTAGTTCAGTCATTTGGGCCATGTTAGCACTGACTCTCCAGGAAGGCCAAAAACTGCAGCCAAAGGAAAAGAGGGCATGTTTTTAGAAGGCTATTCCAGCTCATTTGAAATTCTGGGCTCCTGCAGACAAAACTCTTTCAGTGCTGAGGCAATATGTTTAACCCCAAGAGAGGAATCCCTCCCACTCTTTAGAGAATATTGGTTTTTTCACATGCCCAACTGCTGAAAATAAATCAGGAACACAGTGCAAAATCTACAGAATTTAACATTTTTCTGCCTTCAGATAATGTGAATCAGTGAGTTTACAAGCATATGGAATGAGATGCTTTTAATAACTATGTGCTGTAACATTACACACTAGATCCATTCCTCTGGAGTAAAGAAAAAAATCATGTGTGGAAGATTCTGTGTGTTAAACACGCACACTGATATAAATATTAGGCAGCAATTTATGGCACCCTGTCCAAAATCATTACCTAAGTGCAAATATTTTCTATCTGAAATAATTGCTTAGAAAGTGTACTTACTTATTTTTTAGCTGATCAAAGGTACCATTTTAATTAACAGTTATACTCCGCACACTTGGGTGCATCCAGCAAACAGCCCTAACCATGTAGTCTCAAAGAATGAGCCAAAAAGAATATTTTGTGGATGATAATATATGAACTGGTCTTTATAAACTGAAACAAGTGACTCCAATGATCAGCAATAATTATCTACATTATACAGGATATTTTTAAAATTTAAAGTGACAGTTATGCGTATAATTTGCACTCCTCAAAAGAATGCAAGCGTTTCCTAGATTAGACAAAATTCAAAGTGATTTTTCAACTATATCCACAAAAGTGCAGTGGCTTGTGCTGCACACCCCTGCAAGCAAAAAGGCAATGGCCCTGAGTTTGTTATACCACCCTGTGCTATCAGTTCTGCTTTCAGAGGAGACATACTTTTCTGCCAAACATAAGCAGGATGGGCAGAACTTTGTGCCTCCATTTGGCTGCCAGGTCAGAACAACTAGAGATGTGAACATGAAGTTTTCAGGCCACAACACACACAAAAGCAAAGAACTTACAAGGATCCAGCCTCCACATTTGGTCCTCGGACATAGAAAGGAACTCTGATATCAAACTCATACGGCATGGACTTTCCTTTCACCAGCCCAAACTGCCCAATATGATAACCATGGTCTGCTGTGTATATTAGATACGTATTTTCCAGTTCTCCCATTTCAGCCAACATATTATAAATCTGAAAAAAAGCAAAACAAAATATGAGATTTATTCCACTGAGTAGCTCTACATGTGGAATGCTGGATATCACTTCCTGCCTATGTGTAACATACAAATAACAACACCTAAGGATGGCACTGAGTTATCACAATGAACCACTCTGAATAATACATAATCACATCTTAATTTTACTAATTGAATATTGAGGCTATCACAATACAAAATTCTGTTTTAAGGTAAAATACATTAGCATGCCATTTCAAAAGTGTCTGGGTTCAGTATTCTGTGTGAGAGCTGTCCAGATAGTACTAAATATGTACAGTAACAGATAAAAGATTCAAGGTGTCATTGTGAAATTTTCTCTCCACTTTTATCTTTTTCTTGCAGCAAATAGTTTTAATAAAACTGACAGCCCTTTGAATCTCACACATATTCAGGCAGCACTCAACAACCCTGCCTTCAGACAAATGAATCCCCATTATGCAGAGTATTTGCAAAATATCTTCCAGATAAAAATCGCTCCGTCATACTCTCTCACTATGGAGAATTATGAGGAGATTTAAATGCGAGCGCTTCTACAGATTTATATAAGAAACTATGTGAAATGTACCAACTTGAGCATCAAAGATCAATTTTTAAGTGACATTTTCATTTGAGAAAGGTGAGAAAATGGTAGGATACCACCAAAGTGGTGACTCACACAAGTGCAAAACATCAGCACAGGAGAAAAACTGTTGTTCTGTTGGTTTGGGAGTTTATTCAGGTCGTTTCATTTGCTAGTTTGGCTTTTTTCAGTTTTCGTTTTGGTTTTCGGGGTTTTTTTTTGTTGGTTTCTTTGCTTGGCTTTTTTTGGGAGTTGTTCTTTTTCTGTTCTGCTTTTTTTGAGTGTGAGAGGTTTTTTGTTGTTTTTTCTTTTTAGTTTTGAAAGTCTATTAACACATACAATTCAGTAGAAAAAGACTGGGCTAACTTAGTTATTAGAACTAAAAACCAACCTAACTGATTCTGCCTGCACTGAATCACCCAGAGTGAAACTCTTTTACTAAAGAGAAAATCCAAATTGTGCAGTAAAATCACCAATTTTCCCTAATGCTGGTATCTGATCCATCTGAACACTTAATTAATGTGAAGCAGAGATCATATTTGCCTAAAGCTTATGCAGTGCCATCTAAATAATCTCATTTTTGCCTTAGAGGACTCCTTTAATTTTATGTTCTACCTTTTTTAAATAAGAATGCCAAGAGATAAGCCGAAAAACTGCAACACCTTTTACTCTGCAAAACCGTTATTTTTCAGTACAGCTTTTAGTGAATCCAAACATTTTGCTGTAGACACTTCGTTTGCATTAAGAAATCTCATTCTTACATTGTTACAATTTTAAAAGTACCGATCTGTGTATTTATTTCCTTCCAGTATTTAACCTCCTGGGATGGGTTTACTTCAGTTATTCCAGTCATTCCAGTTAGGACTCCTGTATCATCCCTTTTTGCTGCTGTTGTTTTCTTCTCTCAAAAGCTCAGTGTTACAGGAACAAAATAGACACACATTTAGGTAGTTATTTCAAGAGGCTGCAGGATGACTTTATCAGAGGATACATTTTTAGGATTTATGATATGTAGTTTTTCAGGCAATCCCTTTCTCTTCCCCTTTATCAGTAGTGGTTCTGTGGCAACAAGTCAGCTTGGTCACACCACCCAACTCAGGGTACCTGTCTTTAGGAGATGAGGAACCTTACACATTGAATCAAGAGACAAAATGATCAGAGGTGAGAGGATTACACACTATTAAAAAACTGATGCAGTCCTCGTCCTCCTCCTCCTTCTTTCTCCCTTATCTTCATATGAAGGACAATGTGGAGCTTAACTCAAGAAAGCCCCTGTTTAGCCAAAAAACAAAAGAAAAGAAAAGTGACTCTTAATATTACCATCTCCATAGAGTCATCCACAGACATGAGTGTTTGAAGGCGCTTTCTCTGTAGCATGTTAGTGAACTCCATGTGTATAGGTTTCATGGGACCGGTATACCTCATTATCCAGTGCTTGTCTGGGTTTGGAGCATAATTATAACTGGGAGTACTATGGAACAGAGAGAAAACCACAATGTTTTAGCCAAGTAGAAAAAAGCCATAGGAATGAATACTAATTTTTGTTTGATCAACACTACAGGAAGTACTATCTAGGTGCACGAGAAAATATTAAGATACTTAATTAAGTCTTCTACTTTCATGTTATGAAACACGGGAAAATGAAAACCACTTGGGGGGGAATAAAATCTATGAAAACATTAAACAGACCTTATGTTTCCAGTGATTTCAGAATATCAAGTATACATTTCAAGGCCAAGAGACTTAGCCTCAGAAGCCTTAACTCCACGAGTATGATCAAGATGAAGCATGTACTACAGAGCTCCTACTCATGCAATTGCCTTGTTTTCGCTTTACCCACATCAGCACCAAATGCGGCCTCTTGTGCAAGCTGTTTGAAAATAACTATAGAACTTGCTATAAAGGTTCTACTATGTTCTTTAACAGCTTTTTGGAGTTCAGCACAACTGGTTACTTGAACATTTTCTCATTTATGCACCAGAGGAGCACAGGCACTCTGCCTACTAGTATCCAACTGCGTGTGAGCAGCAGAAGTGGTCACACAGCTGGACTTTAAAGACCTGTGAAGAAAAGTGGGTTGAGGAAATAGGGCTGTATTTTGAAGACTCATTCCAGCCACCAACTCCTGTTCTTGAAGTCCCTGCAAAATCCCAAGATTCAATGCCCCCCTGGAATCTCACTGTTCCTCCAAGTTCTCATAGTCCTGGGACATCATTAAAGTGATGAGGAAAAATATTGTCCATAGTTTCACATGGTTGGAAGTCCCAGCAATCACTTTTCTATGCATAATCATATTACTTTAGTTTAGCTGAACCTAAATAAAAGATTTATTTTACCACCATGATGTCAGCTCTCTGCATCACCAACTCACTAAAAAGCTATTATTAAAGCTTACATTTGCAAGAAATACTATTTTTACATAATATATTTATCCCTTATTACTTCAGGTTGAAGAACACATTTTACAATTTCTTCACATCGTGGCTCAAACACATCATGGAGAGTCTAAACCGTTAAAAATTACTTTTCCTAGGCAATTTGGTTAGACTTCCGTTTTTTCATTCAAAGCAATGAACTCGGTCTATGCAAATGCACAAGCCAAGAGAGTGACACAACAGCACAGGAAAAAATATCAAACACTCATTTATTTACCTCTTAGCAACACAGAATTTCCTGATAAATTCCTATTTGGGAAATTTCTACTTTTGGTTTTGTTTAGGCAAGGGAGCAGCAAGGTAAGTTCCTAAGCTAAAAAATAATATAAGTTGAAACTTCTCATCGAAACACTGCACATCCAATTCATCTTTGAACATGATAGTCTTATGAGATTTAATATAAATATTAAACTAATAATCTGACAGTGAAATGTTTTATGCTGAAAGCCTCTGTCAGATGCTATCTGAAAAACGCACATAGGTGGCAAGGGGAGGCTTCTTCATACAGGGAGGAAAGGGCTGGTGCCTATTCTCTCTGTATTGTTAATAGTTTCTTGATTTTCAGAATGTTATTGTGGTTGAAATAATGACAGTGCTTCTTTGAAAATGCTGACCTTTATGGAAACTGTTGCTATGTGATGCCCAGAATGAATCAAAAATGCTTTGCAAACTCCTTTTCTGCTTGCTTTGTGATTTCCCAGCTGATCTGAAACCTCCCATTATTTAATCCAACCAAAGCCCACAATTTTCTTTGATTACTACAAATGTAACCCTTTAATCCTTAACAGATTTGTCTCTCTTATGAAAAAACCACAAAAATTAACATTCCTAGAAGCTAGCTGAGACAACTTCTTTGAATGAACCTGAAGGGAAGCCCCAGACAGATTGCATTTGACCATTTGCTGTGAATAATTTTCAAACAAGACAAGACTGCAGATGCACACAGAGAGGAGCTCTACTGAATGAGATGGAAAAAGTCCGCAGTATAGGGCAGAATGGTCATAACCAGCCAGAACATGGTACAGAATCAAGAGAAGAGCAATACCAGAGCTCAGGAGCAAAGCAGTACCCTGACTAAAATCCATACCACTGGCTTTTAGCTATTACTAGCAGCGCCACATGATGCAGGATGTACATCAGTCAATGCCAAGCACTACCATCCCGCTTTCCCTTGGCTTTTCTTTTCCACAAAATCCACTTACAGACATCACCAGTGCTGCGACAGGAAAAGGTGGTCATACCACACGGTGTACTGCCTCCTCCTTTGGGGACTAGGCAAAGACGTCATTCAGGGTATCGCTTACTGCTTTAGGGCAATTTGTAAACTGTTCCGCCTGCAATCTGATCCTTCCTTACAATAGCCACGTGACAATGAAACAGTAAGAACTGCCTGGAGCCCTTTATCATTGACAGACTTATCTGCCACTGATATTCCTTGGAACTTGGGAGTAAGGGGAAAAATGGAAAGTAGAGAACTAATTTGCATCATTCCCTCACTATGTACACGTTCTGCATTTTTACATTTACTCCATTTCATTGGCCTATACCCAGGCCAATGAAAACTGTGGCAGATTACTATTATTGTTATTGTTATTGTCATTGTGCAGTGCTGGAAAAATTGTTTAGAAGACAAATGTCAATTTCTTTGTGTGAGATGTACATGAAATCATACTTTATGTTCCTATTCGAAAGAAAAACATGGTTCCTTAATCTACCAGGATAATTTCTTCTTTTACAAACAAAACTTTTTTCACAAAGTGATACTCCCTGTGTAATTGTTATCACTGTAAGAAAAGTCACTTAAATAAAAAAGTGCCATTACTTTATAATTAGAAAGATAAGTCTAATTAGTGTGAACAATAAAATTTAAAGTACTAGCAGAAGAAAAATAGATGCATATCATCCATATTTTCCATTGCTTCAATCCTTCTACTCCTTTTCATTCAGCTAGGAAGTAAATTGCTACAGAATATTGCATGATAATCATCTCTGAGATCCAAATGTCTTCCAAAGGAACCCAATAAAACTAAGGTCAATACTGCATATAAGCCACAAGAAGTTGTTCATTGGGCATTTCTGTAATTTTCATTTCAAAGAAAATGAAAGATCATAAGCAGGCAAAAAAACAAGAAACACTTCACTGCTGTAGATCTGTGCTACAGTTCTCTTGGACACAGCAGAAAATGATGAAATTTATAATTCTAAGTTACACAGTAACCAGACAATACAACAAAATAAGCTTTGTTTCTCAGACTGAATTTTAAATTAAAAAAAAAAACACACACACACACAAACTCAAATGGCCTTTGCTGGACTTTGGACTAGGCCTGAGAAGCTTTGGCCACCAACTGACAATTATTTCCACCAGTTCCCAGCTCTTCCACAAACCCAAAGTAAAACAGAATCCCCCTTAAAAAGGGAGGGGGATTGGGCAATACATAGGAGGAAAGTTAGAGATGTTGAAGATCACGGAAGGCATGAAGCCAGTAACTAGAAAACTGTAGGAATGTTTTCAGTTACATCAAGAGATGATTTGGGAGAAGCATTCTACCTCATGTGAGGAGCTACCTGTAATGCAGCATTAAGAGCTGTATGTGCAAAATGTCTCTGTGCTATGAACAAGAAACATCTCAACGTGGAGCTCATGAACACGTTCCTTCAGGAACAGGCTGATACTGCTTTCGGATCTGCTCAAGACATTGCATCATGTACAGACATACCAGCTCATTCAAAAATAGCCTGTGTAATTTGGTGCTGCAGGCATCGTATTCGTTCTTTCCATATGTGAAACGGGAATAATACGTACTGAGTGCTATAGTTTATAAGTAAGGACAGGGAGATGGGAGTTTCTTCCCCTGAAGAGATTATAATCCAAGAATCAGATTCTGAACACCCTGCTCCGAATAAAAAGTGCTTTACTTCCCAAATAGTCTGTAACAATGTCCAATGAATACAACATAAATCTTTTCATTTATCTCAATGACCTACAATTCTGAGTTCTAGATGAGCAGCCATTCTCAAGACACTTGCACTAGTCTGAAGAGATATTAAAAAAAAAATAAAAATCTGGAAACTCTTCCTATATATTTGTGACAAAGTCATGCCAAGAGTACTATAAAGAAAACATTGTTCCCCCTGAGGTACCCAGAACTTCCATATTCCAGAACCTGAAAATCAATCAAAGGGTTTTTTTCCTTACATGTGTTCTGAGGCATTAGGAAAGAGTTGTGAGTACTGAGGGGCTGAATCTTCAGGACCATGAGGAGCAGCATGGCTTATAACCATCAATACGGGCCTGTGAGGATACATCTTCTTTGATATTCTAAAGAAGGTAATACTGTCATTGGTAATCAGATCAGTCAGATAATCCTGCAAGTAGAAGCAAAAGTATAATGAGACACTTGGAAAGGAATTTCAAACTGGGGGATCAATAGGAAGGAGAGATCTGAGGTATCATAAGAAATAGGAAAAAAGATGCTACTTCACTTAGAGTGGTACAAGGAGGAAGTAAGTTATAGATGTTAAAAGCTCAAAAAACTAGAACCAAATATTCTTTCTTCACTGCCTAGAAATTAAAAAACAACAGCTTCCAGCTTTTTCTCAGAACTGAATGGCACTAAAGGAGATCAAACAGTACCTTTTCTTCCTAAAGCGGGTAACTACATTATGAAAAACACAATACTAAATACAATGAGCAGGTATGAATTTTAAAAAATTATCAGTGTCAGTATCTTCAAGGTGTATAGTCCAACCTTACATCATAAAAATACTTCAAAAAATCTGAATGGCTTGACGTTCTTTTTTTTTAAAACCTTCTTCTGAACCAGAAATCACTAACATGAGAAGATGGTGGGCTAACTGAACCAAAGACTTCATTCAATATTACAGCGAAAATCTGATAGAGATGCAGCTCTATAACATATATTGTTGAGAATTTAGAACACTTCCTGTAGAAGAGTTGGACTATCTCTGTATTATCTAAGAAATATCATTATCATTCTTATGATATCTGCAAGAGCTATAGGTATTGAAGACTGGATTTTTAATGACAAGCCATACTGTCCCTTAGGTGCTTCCCAGGAAACACTACAAATATAAATAGCCCTCAAACATCAGTAGAATATGAAACTACACCTTAAAAAAACCCCAAATAACTGTCATGTCACAGCAGAATGTAAAATCAGACATAACATCTGCCTCTGGTCAAGGCAGCAAGTACGAGGTGTGGTACAGACTGGATTGCATCCCCATTTGCATACAGCTTTCTGTCCATAGTTAACACACTTGCTCCTCTTCACCTCTGGCAATATCCTTGGTCTAAGAAGTCAGCTCGTCATTCAAAGGAAGCCTTTTCTATGGACTATATTTACTTCCCCCAAATTATTTCTTGTCTATCCCAGAATAAGGCTGGCTAGGTCTCCATTTATAATTTTACACACTGGTCCCAACAAAAGTCATGACTGTTACTGGGATGACATTTTCACTCTAAATAGGCATTAAATGAAGAAGTTCCACTCATAAAGGTAAGCAGGGGAAAGGAAAATGTACCAAAGCAAAACTGACTTCTGACCACGCTTTCAATGTCTGAGACAATATTCATAGTTGAGAGAGAATACTTAAGAGCTCCCAAAACCACAATGCCGTTAATCTTTATTATGTTGCTTTTCTAAGCTGGTCAAGCACTTTAAGCATGCAACTCATCTTTGATTTAGCCTTTAGAAGAGTATAGTTCTCCAATTTTATTTTAAAGATACAGGTTTCCACATGGTCAAAGTGAAAAAATCACTGCAAACCTAGGATTTACCAGGCCAAAACACCAGACACATTTAACTGAACTGATTTCTTAAGGGTTTTTTTAAAGAGCCATACTGTGGAGGTTAATCTAAAAAATGTTGACAGAAACTGAAGAAGAAAAATAAAGTAGAATATATCCTGTAATACAATCTGAAAGAATTTCATTTTCAGAGGAGTTTAGCAGTTACTTTAGAGGACAGAATAATCAGCGATTTTTTTTCTCCTAGTTTTCCACCAGTACATAATTAACATTAACAATGTTAACAGACAGGACTAAAAAGAAAATCATCTGATTATATTGGTCATTGCTGGAAAACCACGTTTCCAGCAACAAAAAGTGTGAGGAAAGAGAAAAAGTCTTCTATTTCAGCTTCTGTTCGCTCATTTGAACTCCCGCGTTAGCACCAACCAATGCCATTGATCTACACTGTTTTCTACTGTAGTTGTTCATTATGAAAGAATATGAAGATTATAAAAAGTTTTTATTTTCATCATCCTTATTTTTTTATTTATTATAAAACTCCATAAGCAAAACTAAAACAAGTGAAAACAAGCATTTTCAAGTCTTGCATACACAAAACAGAGCTGAAGGTATTGGAACATAAAGCTCCCTGTTGGCTCCTTGGTACAGCAGGGATGGAGAACAGTGCCTATGAAATCACTTGACTGACACTGTTCCACACAAGCTATATTCCCATCACAACACTTCAGGACACGGTAAAGATTAGCTCTGTCATTCTTCATAGATCAGAAGGAAAACAGAACACAAATAATTCTGTACAGCAGTTCGCCCCTTCCCCTTAGCAGCTGGTGATGGAAAAGGCAACCCTAGAAGACTGAAGTTTTATCTCTCAGCACAAAGTTACATCTAATTATTTTACATCCAATTATAAAAGGCAAATAGGGCAAAGGAAAGCAGAAGTCACAAACAGGAAATCCCAGACATCAGCCTTTTAAAGGAGAAACTGGCTGTGAACACTATGCTAATGAAACACAAATAAGAAGGCAGGATCTGCGATCAATAAGAGAAAGTGAACAAAACACATGTTAAACAAATAGACATTACAAATCACCCCAGAGTAAATCCCCTTCCTTAGTTATACACTAAAACTAAAGCAGTTTATGGACAGATTTAGTTACCATCATATACTCCAGAGTCACTTCTGCCTACTTCAGGACTTCGCTAAAGCTGGATCCTTTTGGAAAGGAACACTTTTAGCAAAATAAACTAGCAAAATATTCCTGACTGTAAACAGGTATTGAGCTGCAACATGTTAGATGAGGAAAATTCAAACTGCATTTGACAATGACTATGAAGCATTTTTGTAAGTTTGGTTAAGGATATAACATCCTTGAAACGGTATTAAAAAACACATTCATCTGTATGCACAGAAATACAAATGTAATAGTTAAATTCTCCACTCATTCAGAATTATCATAAATTGTACCAAGATTTTGTGAATACTGCATAGTATCAACACTGTGAAAGAAGTTCCTTAAACTGAAAGGGTAGGTCTAGTTGGGGAGGGAGATGGATTCTTACCTCATTAATGTTTGTGTAACTCCACTGCCACAATAATTATCATACAGAGCACAGAAGTAGTTAACATGAAGCATTTAAGCCTACTTTCACAACTTCAGCTTGTATAATATTTAATATAGTCTAAGAACATTTTACTTGTTTCCACTGTTAGTAACAATGTTTTTGGTGACATAACCCTCCCAGATTGGAAAGTAACAACGTCCCAACACTACTGCTGCTGGTTGTAGACAATGTTACACATAGCAGCTTTCAAGTACAAAAAGTGGTGATGTCCAAATGTTAATAGAAATAAATCAACAGGACCTACCCTGGAGTAGTCATATCCATGCTTCTCCTTCACGCCATTTCTACAGAGTGTGTAGTTGTAAAATCGAGAATTTTTAAGTAATCCAACCCATTCCTTCCAACCAGGAGGCACATAGGAGCCGTTGTATTCATTAAGGTACTTTCCAAAGAAAGCTAGGTGTAGAGAAAACAGAAACAAAGTAAGAAGGCATAACAGAAACACCAGAGTTAAACGGATTCACTATTTTCTGTTTTTTCTTAAAATAACTTTGTTCTCTCCATTACAACAGATCTAAGATAAGAGATAAGTTCTGAGTCTTAAGCCTGCCTCTGGTTTGTTTGTTTTTTCGTTTTTTTTGTTTTGCTTTTTGTTTTTGTTTTTTTAAAATTTGTATCTCCATAATGCAGATATTTTGACTTACAACCTATGTACAGGAAAAACTGGGCCACAATTACCTTTATACTTTCTTTTTCAGTGCCTGATATATTTGGAGTCAGATCACACATTCCTCCTCCCAGACTCTTCATATCTTTCATGCTGCTGAGCTGCATCTATCCACCTATTAGTGCCAATGAAACAGCACTTGCCACCAAGAGTGTGAAATTAAAACTCATGTTTTAAGATATTAGCACTTTACATTTAAATATGAATGCTGTGCATTAGGTATTTTGCAAATGCATTTAGAGCACTGCTCTTCTGACCTATTTCAACAATTTTCCAGTTATTAACTTGGGGTTTGAGCGTGAGTTTTAATAACGCACAAAGATTTGTTTACCTCTCTAAAATCTTTTACTTCTGTATCTGATACCAATTTTCCCCAGCTCAAAGTTGAACATATGCCCCATCCCTCCATCCCGAGATGGAGTGGGGGGAGCGAGGGAATGCTTCCGTCCTTTTTTCTGATGTATATCTAGCAAAAATGACTTTCAATACATTTTGTCTCATGAGAGACAATCTGAAGAAAATGGATGAGAAAGTAAAGTACTCTCAGCATAGCACGGAATACCCAGTTAGCCCAAAGGTCAACTACATTTTGCATTCATATCATGGCCAAATATACTCCTTGATTAACAATGTACAGTGGGATAAACCTTGTGAAATTAGTGGATTTACTGCAGAATATGGGGATTCTGAGATAAAATCCTGTAATTTAGTGTTAAATTTGATTCCATGGGTAAGATACTTTCAAGAGATATTGGTTCTTTTTAGGTATCAAAATAACTGACCAGATTTTCCAAAAATCAGTAATTCCTAAATGCTGAAGCCACCTTCAAAATGGTCAAAAAAATGATCCCAAGTCAGCATCTTTTGTGACAAGCAAAAATACGACACTACTATAAGGATTAGAAGATGTGGCATTAGTATAATTATCTTAGTAACTGCAGGACATTTAATGGGTTGCATAAAACATACAGTGAGTCCCTCAATCTTAAAAGTGTTTTCAAGGATGCAGAGAGGCTTAAGACTACATTTTGTTACAGGAATCCCTTAGTTCCCTCAGTTTCAAGACGCTAAGGAAGACTGGGTTCTGAATACTTTCTATTATTTCTTGTCTTTTGAATGTCTGCAACAGTCCTTGAAATGATGAATTCACTGAGGTACTTCATAACAGAATAAGAGGAGAAATGCAAGCGTGTAAACACACACCCGCTTTAGTCTACTGCACACTGAAGGCCTATTTTTCTCTAGCTTATAGCACACTGACAGCTTCCACCATTATCACAGGGACACAGAGTAGTTCTAAAGGCAAGAGCCTTTACACGCACAGCTCTTCTCTGTAACTGGAATAAAAACTACCATTTAATTAATGAGACATAATGCTTGTAAAAACCACGTTGTACAGTGACCTGTAACCACTGCAGTTAGGAGAACCTTGAGGTTGTAATGTCAGGGGACTAGCCTGATATCTAGCAGGACAAAGGCAAAGCACAGTAATCCTTGTGACTCCTTTGTTCTTCTTCCTGAACTGGCATTGCACATTCCTCAGTTGTGGCCAAGGATCACTGCCAAGATCTATTATCAAATCAGGGGAATTGGCTGAAGAGGAGCACATGAAGCCAAACAAAACAAAAATACTCAAACCGAATACCTTGGAACGGTCAACAAGGAATCAAACCAAAGAATGCTGATGGTGAGCCAAGTCTTGCTTGTCCCTCTCAGATAAGCAAATTCCCAATGGAATTGGGACCAAAGCGCTAATGCCCGTGACAGCTTACAAAAATTTAAACACAGCTACAACTGTGAGGCATAAACACCTTTCTGAATATCACTCTTAGACACCCTTTGAAAGTTAAAAGGAAAAAACACGTAGAAAGGGCAATCTTTACATCCCCAGTGTTTATTCCAGTTGAGGACATGATGTATCACAAGGGCACGATTTCCTGCAGCGGGCACAGAAGAGCCAGCGGCAGCGCCGGCTGGGCCGCGGCCGGGAGCGCTGCCTTGAACACACCTCACCAGTGCTGCTCGCTCTGCTCAGGCGCCTGGGCAGCCAACCCTGAGAAGGCAGAATTGCCATCAAACCTTTCCTAACGTCAAAACCGCAACAGTGAGACATTTCAGTAAAAATTTACCACGGGCATCACTCCTCCCTTTTATACACCATGAGCACAGAAGAATCAAAACATCTAGATTTATTTGTATTTTCACAAAGCTGCTTTTTTTTTCCCTACCTAGCAAGAAACCAGGAAGAAACCTATTAAAAGCATTAGTTCATGAATAAAAACAATGAAGTCTTACTGAATCCAATTAGGTGGAAGGTCCAACCACAGCTCAGTATAATCAGAGACTTCCTTTCAACAAGATATACAATGAATAAGAAGTTGTCTATACTTCACAGGCTTATTGTCTGTACATTTATCTTTTACTTTTGACAAAAAAATATATTTGTTTGGTTTTTTTTGTAATTAATCATTCACTTCTTACAGGTCTGAAATGCCTCCATCCCAAAAACACATCTAGTCCTTCACATAACACACAGGCAGGGATAGAGAGTGCTATTGTCTCTAACTTGGAAGACAAGACAAAGGTCCCAGGGCAGTACTTTTGCTACCAAAACATGAAAAAAGACACAAGGTTGCTTAAATTCAAAGTAATAGAAATTCCACTTTCAGAAACTTGAATTAGAATCTATCTGCAAATTTTATACTGTAGGCACAGGCAAGTCTCTGGAATCATTATTGTCCTTCTATGCACTTTATTAAGGCAGACAGCTTATCTGAACTCCCATACCACTAAACTTTTCCAGTGCCTACTAAATTGTGTATCACTGCTGTGGAAGACAAGTATATAACCATGTGGGCCATACAGAACACCTTCTGAAAAACAGAAGTCTAGGGATTTTTGTTGGCTGCTTGTTTGTAAATAAAATTTTCCTCAAGTAAAAATACAAGGAAGCTAAACCAACATTTAAGCTCTGGCAGTACGCACTGCTGCAATCAAGAAGAAACTAGAATTAAGGTATTATTTACATTAGCCTCTGTACTAGTAAGTCTAAGGAAGCTTTCAGATGGACCCAGCCTTGATCTTACCTGTCCTGTACCCTGTGTTGTTGAGGTACACTGCAAAGGTACGTACTTCATGCTGAGCCTGCCAGGATGGAGAAGAACAGTTCTCATTGTTAGTGTAAGTGTTGTGGTTGTGCACGTACTTCCCCGTCAGGATAGAGGAGCGAGATGGGCAGCACATGGGTGTTGTCACAAAGGCATTGATGAAGTGAGCACCTCCGTGCTCCATGATACGTCTTGTTTTATTCATCACTTGCATAGAACCTGAAAGAGGGAAAACATTTCACAATTATCTTCTTGTTTCAGTCACAAGAGCTCAGATGTTACATTAGAGACCAGAAGGAAGCACAAGTAGTAAGGGCATTGTTATCTCTGAGTGAACCCAAATCCAGAGAGATTACTCATCCTGCCTCAGTGAAGTTCTCCCACCGTTTCAGTAAGGACTAAATACCGAAGTCCTAAGTAAAGATTTGACTCAAGCGTGTTGACACAGATCATAATGCTTCTTTCATTTCTCTCTCTCTCTAAATCCAAGATTTGCAACCATAACTATCTGCAGCATCTCTACATCCCTTCTGGAGCTGCTAGTACCGTTCCTGCAGCTGAGGATGAAAAGCACTTTATGCAGCAACCCTGACCAAAGCTTGCAAACTCTGTAAATGTTATTTAATCTTTGGTTTCACAAGAAACCTGATACACTACCTTTTGTGCCAGCCTTATGCAAAATGTTGAGGGTTGTAACCACAAAATCATTTCATCTGGAAGACTATTTAGTTCAAACTACTGCTCAAGAAGGGTCTGCTAGAGTTGTTCTCTAGTTAAATAATTCTAATCCCTAATGTGAGGTGTTAGGAGGTTATTGATTTCTGTAATTGTCACTGAACCAAAGACACTGAAAAGCTCCCATAATAATTTCCAAAACCGGCTAATGCTAACTGAGTTCTAGCTATCTGCTTCATCCATTCTGGTAACGGTCTTACCACCTACATTTTCTTAGGCTTCATTCTGCAGAATCAGATTTTTGGATTACTACTTGGGGCAAGTAACACCACTGCCTAAAAACAAATAAGAAGGGACTTGGATATATTGGGGTAACACAAATAAAAGTCTTTTTGACAACAATTACTGAATGCCACAGTGCTGTCAAATGGTTTTGCTGTTTACTTAAACAGAAATAAACTGTTAAAAACTTTGGGTTTGGTCAAAGAGTGGATCTTTGCCATAGACATCCACCTAGCTAAATCTGGATCTATATCAGCACTCTTCCTAAACCCAGAAACACCGAGGATCACAGAAACAAGAAATTTAGTTTCCCTCCTCTATCAGTGACTATCTATCAGTGACTCTGTTAAAACTGCTTCAGAGCAAGTCAGGAAAAATTTTCTTGATCTAGGAAGAATTTCAATTTTCTAAAGAATTTGTCATGGTACTTGCCAACAGCATGACCTTGCAGAGGAGATTAAACCTGTTCATCACCAACCTCCCTTCTTGTTATGAGCAGAGAAAGCCAATTGACAACACGGAGAGGAAGGTATGGGCTCATGCTAGAATAGTGTTGGGGTTAACTTGCCCAAGGCTCAGTTGGATTAACAGTTCAGCTTTAATCAATGCATCCTGCAACCATCTGGCACAAACTATGTTGTTTCTGTCAATAATGGATTTAGGTTTCTTTTAAGCTCTTTATGCAGGGATTTCATGATGAAAATGCAACAGTGAGTTGATTGATACAGAGCACATTGATATAACCAGGAGTCAAAACCTAGAGGGAAAATAGCCATAAACCACATACAAAATCTGACTCTCTGGCACTATGGAGGAAGGTTAATTGCTGTGGTAGGTCATTTTACCTAAAAATTGCCATGGCATTAGTTTGAGACTATTTTGTTGGAATGAGTATTTAAAAAAAAAAAAAAATCTGTTTGTGCATTTCTTAGGTCACAGCACATGCCACATCACTTTGTGACAAGAACCAAGGCAAGTTATTGCACTGCCCCCTTAGAACTTGCTAAACTTCACATATCAAAAAGGAGTTTCTGAAGAAAGCAAGATCTTACTTTTTTGCTTCCACAATAGCTGTGGATTATGTGTTAGTGCTTAAAGGTACTAACAACACAGTTAATTATAACAGCTAATTATACATTATGTGAGCCTGAAAACTGTAGATGTTTCCTCTGTACTGTCTTACGAGCTAGCTCAGTCATTAACAGGCATCTGAAAGAATGTTTTATCATCCTGATATTGAAATACAATTTAACAACCCCTTTAAATGACAGAGGCATCTGTGCATAAATAACAGTACATGTTAAGACTCCCCTTGGGGACAGTAAGCTTCTTTAATAAAAGAAGCTGTACTACTGTAATGACAATGCCCTGTATATCAACAGTCTTTAACACAAAAACATACGATCTAATCTGCTTCTCCAGCTTGAGAACTAATACAGAGTGACAGGGCAGTACAAGGTAAAAATCCAGCATACTCTTTTGTATAATCTAAATAGGCCAGCTTTGAATATTTTAAACAGCATTTAACCAGCCAACCAAAACGTACTTTCTTCAGTTTACTTCCAATATACAGACATCCATTCTCTGGGAGGTTACTTACGTGTTAGTCAGCAAGTGGAACCTCACCACATCACCCTCTGAGCTAGAAAACCTTCAGAGGTTTCACTAGTGGATATACGACGGGAAGTCATGCTTGGAAAGTGTCAATATTTAATTCAGAAAATGTTCTGAAACCACTGCTAATAAACAAAAAAATCTACCAGTTAAAATTAAAATTTCTAAGTCATTTTAAGAAAATACTCATTGGACTACTGTGAAAATACGGAAGTTTAATCAATGCGATGTGTTAAACTTACTCAGTGAACAAAGCAAAGCAAACTTTGAAACTTCACGTGGAAGGTGTGCTTTCCTTAACTTTGCTCGGCACATCTGCACAGTTCACCTCAGGGATAAAGCTGATATTTTGACAAATATTAATGGAGAAAATACACCAATTATTTACAAAATAATACTGACTTCCTATTAGTTGTGTTTTGCTGGAGGGAATAATTTATGTCTTACGGAGCTCCAACTGTTGAAGAACTTGTATTAAGTATCAAGAGATTTCCTTACTCTGAAACACAACTTCAGAATTTTTTTCCAATAAACTGAACCCCAGAATTTTCATTAACTGTCCCTTAAAGACTTATCTTTTTATTGTATTTGAAACTCATTAGACATCCTTTTCACATTTTCATTTCCTTTTCTTCTCTCCAAGACATCCTCACATTTAACAAAGCTCTAAAGCCCCATCTCCACATATGATAACTAAGAAAAATTATTTACCATGATACTTTTGTAGCTATTCAGAGGAAGCTCTCAAAACATACAAATCACCTCTCACTCAGATTTCTCTAATGTGGTTGAAATAACTCCTAAATAATCAGCTCTTTCTCCAACTAGACTATTAAACAAGCTGGTTTGTTAAAGCCATGGGAGTATGGTAGGCACACCTAACTCAACTGGAGATGCTGAGTCCACCACACCAGGGACATCAGCATAACAACTGGCTTGGATTTAAATGGCTTTAATGGCGAAAAGGTCTTTGTTCCTAATTAATTATTCCTTGTCAGCATATTCCTCTTCTTTATATTATGCTTGTCAATACAACTCTTTTTATTAGACAGTCTATCAAATATGTACGTGTCAGTAGTTCTCGGTGCTCTCATTTGTCATCTCCCATTTGTAACCACTACAATCTACACTCATTCTCCTTTGATGTCCTCCAGAGATTCTGCATTCAATCTACCAGCCCTTCATCAGTATTTTCCTTCTTCCAATACAAGGCTGAGGTTTGGTTTCCAAGTAAAACTCACAATTAACAGTAATGTGAATTTAAAAAAAAAAAAAAAAAGA
>VZUI01034315.1:0-17736 GCA_013401135.1 Cettia cetti
GAATTCCTGAGGGAGCTGGGAAGGGGCTGGAGAATTCCTGAGGGAGCTGGGAAGGGGCTGGAGAATTCCTGAGGGAGCTGGGAAGGGGCTGAGGCTGGAGCAGAGGAGGCTCAGGGGGCCCTGGTGGCTCTGCACAGCTCCTGCCAGGAGGGGACAGCCGGGGGGGTCGGGCTCTGCTCCAGGGAACAGGGACAGGAGCAGAGGGAACGGCCTCAGGCTGGGCCAGGGGAGATTTAAATGGGATATTGGGGAAAATTTCTCCACGGAAAGGGTTGCCCCGGGAGGTTTGGAGTCCCCATCCCTGGAGGCGTCCAAGGAAGCCTGGAGCTGGCATTCAGTGCTCTGGGCCGGGTGATGAGGTGGGGATCGGGCACAGCTTGGACTCGCTGATCTCAGAGGTCTTTTACAACCTCAACGATTCTGTGATTCTGTCGCCGTGTGATTATGTCCCTTTGTCATTTCGGGATTTCTGTTCTGGGCTAACAGCCCGGCATTTCTGTCACCCCGCGCTCTCTGTCCCGGCGCGCTCCGTGAGGGGCCGCGCCCTCCCCGCCGCGCGGGGGCGCTGTGGCCGCGCCCCCTCCCCTGCGCTGCCCCGCGGCCGTCCCGGAGGGCGGCGGCCGCCGCCTTCCCACAACGCCCCGCGCGCCCGCCGCGTCCCCTCAGCGACCCCCGGCCCCATCCCGATCCCCAGCCCGATCCCAACCCCGCTCCTGGTCCCGGCCCGGCCCCCGAGGGCGGCCGGACCCCCCAGCCTTGCGGAGCGGGGAGCGGCGCCGGGCATGCGGGCGGTGGCAGCGGGCCGGGAGGTGGGATGCTGTCGCGGAAGAAGACGCGGACGGAGCTCTCCAAGCCGGGCGAGGTGCAGGGGAAGTACGTGAAGAAGGAGACGAGCCCGCTGCTGCGGAGTGAGTGTCGGGGGCACCGGGGGACGCCGGCGCGGGGCTCCGGGGGGCCGATCCCGAGGCCTTTGTGTGCGGCCAGTGCGGGTCCGGCGGGCCCTGGAGCTGCGCGGCCTTGGCGGGGTGAGGGCTGTGAGGGGGAGTTATCCCTGTGGGGGTTATTTCTCCCTGTAAATGTGTGTTTAATCCTGTTATGAGCCCTGGGAGATGACGGAGGAAAGTTAAAACTGAAAGGAAGCCCGAGTTTCAAAGCAAGCCCTACACGCGTTGGTCCATCGGGTGCTCAGCGCGCCCGAAGTTGGTGGGTTTTGCGGTTTTTATGATTTTCTCGGTCCCCGATTCCGCAGTTGTAGTAGGCCGGGGTTCAGGCAGTCTCCATTGTTTTTAAATGAACCGAAGAGATCGCAAGGTGAGGTTGGATGGGGCTTGGAGCAGCCTGCGATAGTGAAGGTGTCCGTGCTTGGAGCTTGGAGCTGGCTGAGCTTCGAGACCCCTTCCAACCCCAAACCCTTCTGCGCTTCCGCGGATCTGGGACCCCGCTCTTTCCAGAGCGCTTGTTTTCCCGGTCTGGGCGCTTTGGAATGAGATAACTGTCCCGCCAGGCAGTTGCATAAAATCCCTACGGAAGCAAATCCTCCAGGTCCTGTCCGTGACTCAGCCGGGTGAGGTCACCTGCGATGCGCGCATCTTCCCGCGGCGCTGATGCCACAGCCCTGTGCTCCCAGGGCTGGACAAAACCACAAACACAAGCTGAAAGTGTGCTTAGGTTTGCTTTTGTTGGTCTTTGAAGACAACCCGAGGCTGAAATGGGTTTGTTTGCACAACAAATAAATAAATAAAATTGTTGCCGACGCCTTCTGGGGTGCACCGTGAGTTGTAACAGTTTATTAATAAAAGGTAATTAATAATCGGAATGACCTCATTCTAAATGAAAGTTATCGTCTGTATTGATTTACTTGGAGGGAAACTATTTATTTAAATCATGTTGAAAGTAAAAGTAGTAGCACAGCCGTGTGCTCTGAGGGCTGGACACAACACCAAAAATACATGCTGAAAGTGTGCTTAGGTTTGCTTTTGTTGGTCTTTGAAGACAGCCCGAGGCTGAAATTGGTTTGTTTGCACAATAAATAAATAAATAAATAAATAAATAAATAAATAAATAAATGTAAATAAATATGTTGCTGACACCTTCTGGGGTGCACCAGATTTTAACCGTGAGTTGTAAGAGTTTATTAATAAAAGATAATTAATAATAGGAATTACCTCATTCTAAATGAAAGTTACCATCTGTATTGATTTACTTGGAGGGAAACTACTTATTTACATCATGCTGAAAGTAGAAGTAGGGAGAGGAGGAATGTGTCACTTACTGGGAGGGAGACAGTGAAATTCTAAAGGAGAAAGTGAAATATCTCCGTGATAAATTGAGAACTTCACGTGTATGGAACGACAGCGTTTTTCTGGCTGAACTTCGTGACTTTGGGCTTAGTGTGAATTCTGTTTCTGTCTGGGATCCCTGTGGGCATTCCCAGTTTGTAAGAACAACATTCCCAAAGCAGTGGTAGCCAGGAGATGTGGATTTTCTTGACCCTTCTCATAGAGAGAGACGAACCCTGACTGCTGTGGCCACAGCACAGTGTGGGTGGCTTGAGTTCCTTTTTTTCTCGTGTGGTTTTTTTGATGGCTTTGGGGTTGGTTTGTTTCTTGCAGCCGCAGTTTTACTGGCACCAGCGCTCTGCTGCTGTGCGGTGTGCTGGTTTCTGCTGCACCAGGACACTTCACAAACCTTAGAGCCGCCACATGAATCCCCTCGGTTTTAGCGTGTAAATCACCGTGGCTGCCCCAGTGGTGCGCAAGGCAGAGTTCTCACCTCCCCTCCGTGCTCTCTGTCAGATCTGATGCCTTCCTTCATCCGCCACGGTCCGACCATTCCGAGACGAGCCGATCTCTGCCCTCCCGACTCCGCATCCTCCGCCTACGCCCCCGGCGGCGATGGCATGGTCTCCAGGAACCAGAGCTTCCTCCGAACTGCGGTGCAGAGGCCGCCTCACGAGGTAATGAGGCGGGAAAGCCACAGACTGTCTGCGCCTTCCTACCTGGCCAGGAGCTTGGCCGAGGTGCCCAGGGAGTACGGCTCCTCCTCGCAGTCCTTCCTGGCCGAGGCCGCTCCCGGCCTGGAGAACGGCGACGCCGCTGCCCGGGGCTATTTCTACGAGCATTTCTACGAGGCGCAGAGGAGACGGCAGCTGAACGATCGCCTGCACGAGGACTACAGGTATTATGAACACAACAGTGACCTTTTCCAGAGGATGTCCCAAAATCACGGCAGGCACACTTCAGGTAAGGATTCGTCGTTGTTTGTGTTAAAAGTTGGGGGTTGGTGAGGGTTTGGGGGTGGAAATGTGTGTGGGTGATGGGGGTTGTGGTTGAGGTGTGTGGGACAGAGCTGCTTTCTCATGGCATTTCTGGGATTTGGGGAATTGGAATTGAGAGTTTGTTCACTCACATATCCAGAAAGGAAAAACAGACTTCAACCAGGATTGTTTTTTTAAATAAACAGGGTAAGGTCAAGCAAGTTTTGGGGTTTTTTTACCTCTACACATCAGTTGCTGGCTAGCAAGGAATTTTATTCATTGGGGGAACATCTCCTGTTTTCCTGATGTAGAGAATAACCAACAGCTCTAAATTACAACATTGCATTATTAATATTAATATTAATATTAACATTAACATTAACAATAACAATAATAACAATAATAATAATGTTATAATGTAATTTTAATTATCATCTTACTATTTAATTTCATTGTTTGAATTTGACCTCAATAATTAAAATAATTCCTTATAAATAGTCAAAGGGAGGAATGACTGCTTTGTGTAATTAGAAAATGGGCAGCTAATTAGTGTTGAAATTGACTTCCTAATTCTTGAGTCCTTTCTTTTAGCTTTTTAAAATTTCTGGTAAATATGCCTTAGTTTCTCTGGAACTTGCCTTTGTTTCCTAAAACATAAGAAAGAAGAATCCATTAAATATTACTTTTCTGAAATCCTTGGCTCTGTATTTGATATAACAAAAACTATGTCCAAAGAGGAGTTTGAAGCAAACATTTCTAACCTGTAAATAATGTGCCTTCAGTATGAAATACATTGTCACAATCTGTAAAAATAGTAATTGGTATCTAATAAAATAAATCTCCTGTCTAAAAAAAAAAAAATCTGCCAGGAAGAACATCAGCTTTTAATGCTGCTGACCTCGTGTGTGGGATTAAAACCTGTCAGTGCTTTGTGTTTCCTTCACCACAGAAACACTTGCATGAAAAATGGAAATAGCAGCCAGGAAATTCTGAAATACTGGGGTTTAAGGCCTGCTGCTTCAATCCTCCTTTATTTTTCTAAATGTTAACACATCTGATCTGCCTGGATGTTGTGTGCAAACCCTGCCTCTCTGCCTGTTATTAAACATTTCCTTGGTGCAGGTAACAGGCACTGGGAGTTTGTGCTGGGATATTTTAGGGAGGAGAGGCAGGAAGGGGAGGATTTCACAAACCAACCCATCAGTTGAACCTTCAGAATGAAACAGTAGCTGTGTCTGCTGAGGAGATTCCCAGAAATGAAGCTCTAGCTTGGAAGCAGAGTTTCAAATATCAAATTTTTAAAAGGAGCTCCACAGACATATTTTGTAATAAATTGTAGCAACATCTTCCTAAATAGATTTTTTTCCCCTGCTGTTTGTTGAGTTATGCCCCCTTAGCCCTGGAAATCATTGAGGAGCTGCTCCTGTTTGCTTGGTTTGGTGTCACTCACTCTCACACTTTAACATTTCATATTTTGAACAAACTCTACACAGGTTTTGTGATGGGTGAGTATTTAATGTCATGCACTAGCAGGGAGAGACAAAGGTGAGCCTTTCAATTGCCAGTTTTCCCTTTCCTCCATTTTATTTCATCTCCATATGAACTCTTAAAGTCCTCTTTTCCTTTCCCTTAAAGAATTCTGTGGCCCAAAATAAGAAAATCTCAGATTTTGTCACTTCCTTCATCTCACCATTAAACTTCTTTTTATTTGAACCATCCATTGCCTTCACACCTTCAGTATTTTCCTTGAGTTACCCAAATCTCTCTGTAATTCCCTGTTTCTTTTTCTTGCATTTGCAAGCCTGTTGCTTTCACTGTCTTTGTCTAAATGACTTTTCTTCCCTCATCTCCATTGTTTCTCTTCATTGAGATGACAGAATTGCCTGATGCCTGCAGTTCCAAATAAAAAAATCTGGTTTTTAGCTGGAGTTTGTAAATGCTGCCTTCTCCCCTTTCAGTTCTGGTCAGTTGTGGTGGTTTTTGGGTGGATTCCCAAGGAAATGTTGCCTGGTGCTCACGGGGTGCTCCTGCTTGGGTGCTGTGTCCTGGTGGTCACACTGAGATGATTTTTGGGAGCAATCTGGAAGTGAAGAGGTGCCTGTGAATTTCAGCTTTCATTCAAAACAGAGATTCTCCTCTTTGTAATTTGCAGAGAAGTTGCAACCACGTTCTTATCGAGGCTTCCAAGTGTTCAGCCAAGTCTTTAGGGCAGTGCTGTGGTTTTCCAGCAGTTGATGTTTTAGCATTGCCATGTCCTTCCATGGGCATTTCTCCTTCAAGTCACGTTTTCTCTCTCATTGTGATTCACTTCTACCATCTCCTCCTTTCCATATCTTCATTCAGTTTGTTTCTAATTAGCAATTCAGTGCTGCTGATTCCCCTGACCAATATTTTCAGTTGAGATACCTCCTAATTTTATACATTTAGCTACCTCTGTGGCATTTCTTAAATTTTTAATTTTTTTTTTAATTATTATTATTAGTGTCCTTTTCAAACTTTTAATTCTCAGAGACTTTACCTGTCTTTCCTGGCCATCTCTTTCCTCTCTTCTAGGTTAAAGTTTTGGGGAGGTCTGTGGTTGAAGTTTTACCTTCAGTGTAGATTGGAACTAACTTTGTAACCAAGGCCTCAGAGTTGTTTGTACCTGTGTGAGCGGTAAGCTGAACCATTCTTCTGTGTCTATGAAAATTGCTGAGCTTAAAATCAACTCTGTAAAGGCACTTGCTGGTGGTGGATTGTGATCAGGTCACTGGGATGAGTTCACAGGAAAAAAACAAAAAAAAAACAAAAAAAACCACACCCCAATTTAACAGAGAATCCACAGTGCTTTTGGTTCTTCTGTTAAGTTGTACCCCTGAAAAATTGTTGACTTGTTTAATTTCAGAGCAAAATAAATACAAATTATCACATGGAATTTTTATTTTTCTGTGTGTACACTTCTCTCACTTTTAAACAAATGGCAGCTCCTGCCCTTTTCTTCTTTTGTGCTGATTTTGCAGGAATTTTGCAGCACAATTCTTGACTCTTTCAGAGTTCTTCCTGTCATTTCCTATTTGGGAATTCGTGCTTGCTTGGAACTCCCCATTCCCACCAACAAAAGAGGTGCTCGTGCTCAGGAAGCTCCTTCAGATGCTTTGGAGTGGCTTAGCAAGGCCTGGGACTTGCAGAGCTGGCTAAACAGGAGAGTTAGTGCAACTTTTTGTTATTTTATTATTACTTACCCTTTGAAAATTAAACTGTTTGTTTGTCTTCTCTTCCTGCTCTTCACCCCGCTCCGATGAGGGAAAGGGAGAGGATTTTGGCATCCTGAAAAAAGACTCTCAGGACAATTGGGCTCATTAAAGACAAATACTGTTTTGTAAGATTTGTTCAACACTTGGAACTTTGGGTGAAGTCACTTGTGGGGAGTTCCTGGCCTCTGAATTTTCTCTGCATTTTCTACCCAAGTGGGATTTTCTCCTCTGGTTTTGCTCTTTTCTCTTTATGCTGGTGATGAGATTTCTCTGCTGCCCTTTCTACCTGGAAATCTTTCCTCCAAAGGGCTTGGAATTCTTTCCAGGCAGGGTTCCCTCAGAAAAAAAAAAAAAACCAACCCTTTTACTGGGCTGGAAAAGCACTGACATCATTTCCAGTTCCTTTGTTCCTTCCTAAACACAACTTCCTTGAGTGAGGAACACACTACAGATTGTCCACACTTGTAACTTTATTAAAGATTTTTAAGAGAAGAAACTTTTTGCATTGATAAAATGCACTGGAATGTGCTGCTCAAAGTTCAAATTGATAATTCAAGACCTTAAATGTATTTTAGAAATGGAAGGAGAATTAAAGCCTCAATTTCAATATTGATATTCCTTAAAAGCCACAACTGAACCAAAAAATACCCCATAGTATAGTATAAATATTATATAATGTTGCATTATATCATTATAAACTATTATCAGATGAAGCTTGACAAGCTCCAAAGAGATCTTTTGAAAAGATTTTACTGATACATAAATTTAAATTAATTGTTGATCATCCTTGGGATTTGATAGTGCCACTCCAGAGAGTGCTCATCCCTAAGCAGGGGAGAGGAGATTTTTGGATAAAGTGGATAATTTAAACAACTCCATTTCTTGGAAAAGCAGAAAGAATGAGAATTTTTGTCTTGTTACAGCTAAAAAAGTGTGTGAGCAAGAAAACCCTGAGAGTTCCAGTGAACATGTTCAGCTTATCTTGTTTTAGGGATCACATCCTCCATCCCAGGAAAATCCCAGGCTTTTACACCAGATATTTATATAAAAACTGTTCAGCTTTTCTATTTGGGATCCAGAAATCTGATGCCAGCCCCTAATCCAGGGAATATCCTTGGTGCTTGCAGGAAAATCCTGTGTGGAGCTTTGTGCTGCTGTGAAAATGCTTTAGGGCTCAGACTTTACCTGGAATTTAAACAGGAGATGTCATTCCTGGCAAGTCCATGAATTTTGGCTGCCTTGGAATTTTCTTCTTTCTATAAAAGTTATTTTTTCTCTTCTCTTACTGTTCAAAACTACAGGAAGAGCTTTTTCTTTTCTATGTGTATCCATCCTCCCACAAAGGAACATCTGAGGTTTATCAGCAAAACCAATAGACAATTGCTTTTGATTTCTAAAAAATAATTTTATAGGGAAAAAATGTCTAAATTGTACTAATTGTTGATTTTCATGCCACAGTGGTTGATGGCTTTAAGGCCCTATGAATATCAACATCTTAAAACTTCCAGCTCAGAGAATATTCCAATATAATCTGTGATAAAAGGGAAAAAAAAATATATAGTTACAACCATCAGTTTATAAATCTGGCCTTTGATTTCATCTCCATGGAATATTCTGGTAATTTCTCTATCTGTACAAATTTATTTTAATGGTTTGGCTTTGCTTCTTCATCTATGAAATCAAAATGGCAAAAGGAATGGATAAAATCTTTGTGATCTGGTGTTATTTTTTTGTCCTTTGCATCTTGGAAATCAAAAATAAACTGGCATGGGAGAATCCATGTGTCAGGAGAACTTGAGTGCAGAGGATGGCACCTCTTCCAAATGTTGGGAAGCTTTCACTTTTACCTTTAGTAAAAATAAATATCTGTGCATTTCAGGCCAGAATTTAAGGAGAAGGATCTGTAAGAAAAATACAGGGATGTGCAGGTTTTAACAGTAAACAGAAAAATACGGAATTTTTTTCCTCCCCAGTGAAGTTTGTGTGCTCAGATCTGTTGGCAGTGGTGATTTCTCAGTCACTATTCACACATCCAGAAAATCAGTTCATTGGGGAAAATCCTGGATTTGTGCAACCCAAGCCCAGCATTTTCAAGGTGAAATGTTTGTATTTTGTCAGTGGCACGAGGGGCTGACCCAGCTTTGCTCCCCCAGCCCTCCCAAAGGTCAGGAAACCTCCAGGATGTTTCTTTTTTCTCTGGAATTAAGGTTTAGGTTGTCAAATCCCAATTAAAGATGGACACAACCATCAGCTCCTCTTTCTAATTCTGACAAATAGGTAAGTACTGACACAAGTGCAAATCCTTTAGGGCCAAACAGTTCAGAAGATGACAAAGCTGGAAAAAGATTTATGCATGAGCACAAAGTTTTAAAGAGTTTCAGGAGGATGTTTGTGAGGGGGGTTTAATTTATTTTTTATTCCTCCAGTTGTTTTGGAGCCTTCCTTTAACTTTGTTTTCAATTATTATTGTATTTTTTTAAGATGTAGCTCGCCCAGGCTTCAGGCTGTCATTTTAGATGAGAGGGGCTCTGCCTTTCCTTTCTCTCAAAAAACAACCACAGAAGAAAATGTTAATTTTGAGCAAAAGGAGGAGGGGAGTACATTCCTGTCAGTAAATGTGTGAGGGTTGATTTCTGACTTCTGAAAAAGAGGGAAAAGTGGTTCCCAAATCCCTTCTGCTGGCTGAGGGAAATAACAACACACAAACTCTGGGGAAAACGGGATTGAACAGATGCATTTGGCTGTGGGATGAAAAGATAATTGGAATTTTCATTAAAATTAGATAGTGTTTAACTGGAGAACTGGCAGAGACTGGAGGGAACTCCTTAAAATGAATTTTGAAAGAGAATTGAATTCAGCCCAGCACATACAGGAGGTAGAGAATTCCCATGGATGGAAAGAAACCTGCAAAATTCTTGCTTATGGCACTGAGGTTTTGTGGTTGGGTGTCTTGGGGGTGGTTTTATTCTGAGTTTTTTTGTACTTGCTCATCTGGCTTTTATTTCACCAAAACCCCTGTTCCTGCAGTCATCTCTCACCAGCCAGCTGCTAGTTTGTAAAAAATCACAACAAATCACCTCTTTTAAAGTGCTGCTGAACAGTCCCTTAAACTGAGTGCTGGATAAATCCCAGATGTGCTCTGGCTCCAGGGAAAAGTGGGAATTTCAGCAGCTGCTGATTCCTCTCAGCTCTTGCACCCCAACCCTGCTTGTCCCTCTTCTCTTGTTCCACCTCCTCCTGTTGCTGCTCTTGACTGGTTCACCTGAAAAGCTTTGTTTTTTCTGGATAGTTTGAATTTCTGATTTTAACTTGAAAGAGGGCTGTGGGGTTCGGTGGGGTTTTGTTGTTTTTTGGTTTGTTTTTTTTTTTTTGTTGATAAACCAAGCAACCCTAATAATTTCTTAACAAAAACAATAATTTCCATAAATCCTCACCTAAACCTCGACCTCCCTTTGTTTTTAGGCATCGGCAGAGTGGCTGCTACATCTTTAGGAAACTTAACAAATCATAGTTCTGAAGATTTACCTCTTCCTCCTGGCTGGTCAGTGGACTGGACTATCCGAGGAAGGAAATATTACATCGACCACAACACCAACACCACGCACTGGAGCCACCCCCTGGAGCGGGAGGGGCTCCCGCCGGGCTGGGAGCGCGTCGAGTCGGCCGAGTTTGGAGTGTACTACGTGGATCACATCAACAAAAGGGCTCAGTACAAGCACCCCTGTGCCCCCAGGTCAGCCTCACACCGCCCTGCTCCCCCTGCCGTTAACGCCGGCGCCGTCAGGAGCCGGGCTTGCAGGAAAAAAAATAAAATAATCGCGTTCTTTTCGGCTCTGTCGGCTCTCAGTAGGGTGCTTAGGAGAAGTTTTGTCTCACGTTTCTGAAGTTTAGATCAGGATGTTGCTGCTAAATCAACTGCTTTGTCAGTAAAACAGCAAAGTTGCTGAGAGCAGAATTAAACTGCAAACTGAAACTTGAGCTGATGTGCCTGCAGATGCTCTGAATACCTGAAACGTGAATTAAGTCTGGAATGAGAATGGGTATTGCAGCTACTCTTAATTTCAAAGTAAAATAAAATTAATACACACCAAATCCAATGTTAATACACACCAAATCTAGCAGTTAATTGCCAATATGCACCAAGTCCAATGTTAATTGTTAATACACACCAAATCTAGCAGTTAATTGCCAAGCTGAGAACAGAATTAAACTGCAAACTGAAACTTGAGCTGATGTGCCTGCAGATGCTCTGAACACCTGAAACATAAATTCTTGTCCAGAATAAAAATGGGTATTGCTGCTACTCTTAATTTCAAAGTAAAATAAAATTAATACACACCAAATCCAATGTTAATTGTTGATACAAACCAAATCTAGCAGTTAATTGCCAATATGCACCAAATCCAGTGTTAATTGTTAATTTCTGCTGCTCAATCTGTTCTGCTGATGCCCAGTAAAAGAAAGTTCAGCTTGTGGCACAAAAGAGAAATATATAGGGATGTCTTTATGGAGTAAACTGATCAGCTGCTGCCTGAATCCATCTGTTCTAACATGTTAAATTGTATCACCCAGCACTTTTCAAGTGTTTTAAAAACAGCTCCAGTGCTTTGCTGTGCTCTGCTGAGTGGGGCCGAGGTGAATTTCACCCAAATTGCAGCAGCACATAGCTCAGGGCAGGCCTGCTGAGGCAACACCCGGTGTGAGGCTGCACCTCCAGCCTTGGCAGCGCTGAATCTCTGTCTAACGTCGGGAAATGAATGATTAATGAGTGATGGATGTAATTAACGAGTGCAGTGCTCAGAGGTGACTCTTGTCCTGTCCTTGCAGCGTGCCCCGATACGATCAGCCGCCCCCCGTGTCCTACCAGGCGCAGCCCCCGGAGAGGAGCCAGGCCCTGCTGGTCCCTGCCAACCCCTACCACAGTGCTGAGATCCCTGACTGGCTGCAGGTCTATGCCAGGGCTCCTGTCAAGTGAGAGTCTGCCTTTTTTGCTGCTTTTCACACTGAAAATGAAAAAAAAAAAAATTGAATTTCTCTGACTGTCAGTAGAGCTTGTGCTGTGTTTGGTTTTTAGCTGCATCAGGGCTGGGGCTGGCAGCATGAGGGAGTTATCTCATTAATTTGCTTTGTTTCAGGTATTGCTTGAAGTGTTCACTTCTTGCAGCTCACACAACTGGCAGAAAGCTCTGTCAGAGAGTGAAGGATGTGTTTTGCTTTCAGAGTATTTACAAGAGTGGTACCACGTGCTCAGGAAATATGTGAAACATTTTTAGGGTGGAACTCCCTCGTGTCTCTTTTATATCTTTTTAAACAGCACAGCTTTGCCTTCACCTTTCAGAGTTTTAAATCATAGAATCATGAAATGGTTTGGGTTGGAAGGAACTTAAAAATCATCCAGTGCCACCTCTGCATGGCAGGGACAGCTCCCACTGTCCCAGGCTGCTCCAAGCCCTGTCCAGCCTGGCCTGGGACACTTCCAGGGATCCAGGGCCTCCCCACCCCCACAGAGAATAATTTCTTCCTAATATCCAACATAAATTTATCTTTTTCCAGCTTAAAGCCATTCCCTTTGTCCTTCCCTCCATCCCCTGTCCAAAGCCCCTTTCCAGCTCCTTTAGGCCAAGCACTGGCTGACATCTGTATTTCTATTTCTGTATTTCTGTTCAAGAAATTGAATTAAAAACTAAGGGGTAATAAAAAGCAATTTTGTAAAAAAAAAAAAGAAAAAAAACTGCTACAGGAACAGGGAGCCTCCTCCAAAAAAGGGTTTGAGTCAGCATAAGGAAATGAGATTTTCTAATGGGTTCAGCTCTGCAGAAGAGTAACACTGAATACAAAGCAATAAAAATCCAAAATCTGGTTTAATAATTATTAAATCATGTGCTGTTCATAAGGAGAATATGGAGAAACTCAGTTTTACAGCAGCAAGGTCAGTCTGTAACTGCAAATTCAAGCTGTGGTGTTCAATGATTTCCACTAAAAAAAATTCTCTTTTTTTATTACCTGCTCCTAGAAATACCTGAATGAGTTTTATTACTTTTTGTGACTGCTGGGTTTGCCAGCAGCCCATAAAGATTTAAATTGCCCTAAAATCCCCCAGTACAATGAGGCTCCACAATTAGTTCCTGTAGCCTGTAGGATTTGTTTCCTAGAAATAACTTCCAGGTTTTAGCTGCAGATCCATTCCTTTATTTAGGTCTTTGACACATCCAGACAATGTAAATTTAAACAGTTCAGCCTCTGTGTTGTGTGGATTATTTTGGATATTTTCTTGAAACTTTGAGAAACAAACAAATTAAACAATTCTTTATATCAAGCAAACCAAGACAAATTTTTAAATTTTTAATTATCAGCACAGTTTTGCACTGAAATCATTGGTTTTATTTTGTCATGATTTGTTACTTACCCCTGGCACTGTAAATCAGTTTAGCTGTAAAGCCCAGTTGTTTTTGTGGAGAGAAGTAGATAATTATGGAGAAAATAAGGAATATTAGATTTTGTTTTAACAAATTCCTCTAGAGCAGAAGAATTTGGGTTAGAAAAAGCCTGATAGAGAGTCCAGTAGGTGTTAACCAAAATAATCTCTATTTATAGGAAAAAAATTCCTTCCTGTGAGGGTGGGAGGCTCCTGATGAGTGGGAAAGGAGAAGGAGAGAGAGGTCAACACAGAGCTCAAACTCCAAACAGCTGCAATTTTTGTTATTTCTCCTTTTTTTTGGAGGAAAAAAATGATTTTAACAGTGCAGCCCTGTCAGGATTAGGGATAACTTTAATACAGAAGCTGTTCTTTAGCAAGTTTATAGAAGCTTTGATAAGTTTTCATGAAATTCTTAAAATACCTCTTTGGAAGTCACCTGCACGTCCTGGTGCTTCTCTGGTGCCTCTGGAATGTGACTTTTCAGTGGGGGATGCAGTTTCTTTCCAGAAATGCCCTGGTATTCCAGCCTCAGCCTCCACTCAGGTGAATCCATCTTCTCCTGTGCCTCAAATAATTCCATAATTCCACGAGTTTCTCCTACTCTGGAATAAGCAGAGCAGTTTCCAAGCTAAGGGGATCAGATTGTGTGAGGGAAAAGCAGGAAAGGAGGGCACAGCAGCAAGGGTGGAACCACAGCAGGATTTGCATTAAATACCTCTTGTAGATTATTGCCGCTAATTAATTAATTGGAGAGGCTGAGCAGCCCAGAGCACTGGCTCCAGCTGGATTGGGAGGGAGGGCCAGCAGTCTCCCATCTTCTGGGAGGGACCTGAGCTGCTGAGATCATTTCATTTTCTGTGCTTCTCTGATTTTAACAGTAAATATTCCAGGTGTGTTGTGAATGGAATTGCTGTTCAGTGCTTCCAAAGTGCATTTCCATCGAATCCCAGCATGGTTTGGTGTGGAGAGACTTAAAAACCATGCAGTGGTCACACCTTCAGTGTCCCAGGCTGCTCCCAGCCCTGGCCAGCCTGGCCCTGGGCACTGCCAGGGGCAGCCACAGCTGCTCTGGGCACCTTCAGCCCTCCCAGGGAACAATTCCATCCCAATCTCCTGCCAGCCCTGCCCTCTGGCACTGGGAGCCATCCCTGTGTCCTGTCCTTGTCCCCAGCCCCTCTGCAGGCCCTGCAGGGGCTCTCAGCTCTCCCTGGAGCTTCTCCTCTCCAGGTGAGCTCCCCCAGCTGGGTTTTCCTGTGTTTTAGGTTTCTTCTGCCCACTCAGGGGGATCCCCTGGAGTTCTTGGGGTGTCAGGATTGTCCTGATGTTCCCCCAGCTCTCCCAGCTGGGTTTTCCTGTGTTTTAGGTTTATTCTGCCCTCTCAGGGGGATCCCCTGGAGTTCTTGGGGTGTCAGGATTGTCCTGATGCTCCCCCAGCTCATTCCCAAGCACAGTCCCGCTCCTGGGGCTCCGTGCAATTGCAGACCCGCTGTGCTCTCCCCTCAGGTACGACCACATCCTCAAGTGGGAGCTGTTCCAGCTGGCCGACCTGGACACGTACCAGGGCATGCTGAAGCTGCTGTTCATGAAGGAGCTGGAGCGCATCGTGAAGCTCTACGAGGCGTACCGGCAGGCGCTGCTGAGCGAGCTGGAGCAGCGGCAGCAGCGGCAGCAGTGGTACGCGCAGCAGCACAGCGCCAACTACTGAGCTCCCCCAGCTCCTCCTGCCCTCACACAAACTGAAAGGAAAAGTGCTTCTGTTGGAAAAGGCAGCTTATTTTTGTTGACGTTGCACCTTTGTTATTACCCTCTTGAATATTTTTCTACATGTATTATGTGTTGTTTATAAAGAAGTGGAGATTGTTTGTTTAATCTTTTTTTTTTTTTTTTTTTTTTCCTGTGCCGGGAGTAGTTTGTTATCCTGAGAAACCAGCGAGTTCCACCAGTTCCCTGCTCCTTGATCTCTTTCCTACCGGTCAGCTGCAGTATGAAAAGCTGGCAATGTATTTTTTTAAGGGCAATAGATGCAACTGTCAGTCCTGGCTTCCAAACGTTGTCCAAATGCAGATGCCTCGTGCATCCCCTCTCCCTGGGGATTTGGGATCCCTCTCCTGAGAGCTCTGCTCTTTGTTTACAGCTTTAATGTACAGAACCAACCCCGGGCCTGTGGGGTCACACCAGGAGCTGATTCCACCCTCGGATCCGAGCGCTTTGCCCAAGTGGAGCCCGAGTTGCCTTATTTTTTACTTTAGCTCATTAGTACTCCAGATTTACTCCTCATTTTCACACAGATTACCCAGAGGGGGAACACTTGTACCTTCCTAAAGACCAAGATCTCTAAGCAGAGTGGTTTTGATCCTGCATTTCCCAAAACCTGACCCGCTCCAGTGGAAAGGCAGCAGCGTTGTCTCACCCACTGTGCCACCCCACGGGGAAAATCAGGGATGTAACAGCAATTACTGGGGGGTTTTTTAATGAGCTTTTGTCTTAAAGCTCCTCACTTGGGGAAAATTTTTAATTGTCCAGTTACCCTTTCCAGTAATTCCATTTGGTTCATTAATTGTCCTGATATGTTATTTATGGGTTCTTTTCAGTGCAATAAACACTGCAGACAAAAAAAGTACATTTCTTGTAAATCCTGTTAATTCAATAAAAATCATTTTGTTCGATGAACGAAGGGTTTGTGTGACTGATTTGGGGCCTTCTAGAACACGGAATAAACTCTTCTTACCAGCAGTAAAAGCCCCATGGGTTTGAGATAATTGAAGCTCTTGGTGGGTGAATGACCCTCAAAACACCAACTCTGAAATCCCAAATCAAACCAAACATGTAAAAAAAAAACACCAGAGGAGAAGCTCTTACCCAGATAATAAATGACTTTTCCCTGTGGAACCAACTTCTTAGGAACCAAAAGCAAACTTTAATAGTCCTGACAATAAAAGAATAGAACTGTACCACACGTCCTATGCACTATCATGGATAAATATGTACAGAAATACAGTGAAACTTCCTCCAGCACAGCTACAAAGTGACACTTTGTGCAGACAAACAGAAACGGCCGCGTTCCTCACAGCACCGTTAACAGACCATTAGCAGAAGTGCCCTTACAGTGTCTGATAAAGCAAGTTAATACATTTTAATTATGTTTACGTAATTAAACAGTTAAACGGAGGGAAAAAAAACGTGGTTACATGTTATAACTTCTTCAAGTACCTGAAATAAATTGGCTTTTGGATAAGCTTAGGCCTTTTTAGTGGCGGTATCACGTAAATTATCGTTTCCTCAGTGGTGACTAATTAAGAAGGGGGCAATAAGGCTTCATAAACGAGCTGGGAGTCGCTGGCTATGACAGACCAAAGCTCTGGGCGGCGGCAGTGCCGTATGTACACGGGGCAGGACACATCCATGCCGGCCCTGCCCCGGCGGGGCCGCTCCCGCTGCTCCCGGCGGGCTCGGGGACGGACACGGGGAGAGGGCGGCGAGCCGAGAGGAGCCGGCCGTGCCTGGGCCGTGCGCGGCCGGAGCTCGCCGGGACCGCGCCGGTGGGATCGCTCCTTCCTTCCTTGCTTCCCTCCTACAGCTTCTTCCTGTCGGAGCCGTCGGCGGGCTCGGCCCGCGGCGCGGGGAAGGCGTGCTGGTACAGGTGTCTGTGCGTGGCGGCCGCGCTGTACAGCTTGTACAGGGCCTGCGGAGAGACAGCGGACACCGGGCAGCGCCTGCCCACGGCACGGAACCCCGAGCGCGGGGAACCCCGATTCCCGGGAACCCCGAGCCCGGGGAACCCCGAGCCCAGGGAATCCCAAAGTCAGAGAATCCCAAACTCAGGGAATTCCAATCCCAGGGAATCCTGATCCCAGGGAATCCTGATCCCAGGGAATCTCCATCCCAGAGAATCCCAAACTCAGGGAATCCTGATCTCAGGGAATCCCAATCTCAGGGAATCTCAAACTCAGAGAATTCCAAACTCAGGGAATCCCAAACCCAGGGAACCCCAATCCCAGGGAATCCCAAACCCAGGGAACCCCAATCCATCCCAGCCCAGGCAGCCTCTGGGTGTTGTGTGAACCAGCGGGGTTGGGTCAAGCATCCAACAAAGAGCTCCAGCTCAGGGGTTTAGGGACCTGAGGAACAGCTGGAGCTGAGCCAGGGAAAGTTCAGGTTGGATTTGAGGAAAGGTTCTTCCCCCAGAGGGTGCTGGCACTGCCCAGGGAACGGGCACAGCCCCAGAGCTGCAGGAGTGTTTGGAACACTCTCAGGGATGCCCAGGGTGGGATTGTTGGGGGGTCTGTGCAGGGACAGGAGCTGAACTCTCTGATCCCTGTGGGTCCCTTCCAGCTCAGGATAGTCTGTGACTCTGCCATTCTGATTTTTCAAGCACCTCACCCCCCCCTTGAGCTTTATTAAATCATTTATTTGGACTGTGAGTGAGGCATTTGGGGGGTGTTATTCCCTGCATTCTTCACACACAGAGTTTTGATTCCAGCAGCCTCAGCACTGCTCTATCCCTCCAGGCAGCTCCGTAATTTCATCAGCCCAAGGGCTGGGGGTGGCACAGGTCTCTGTCCCCACCATTTTTCTGCAGGTGATGCAGATTTTTCCTGATTTCATCATTTTCCCTTTGTCCTGGAGCCAGGCCAGGCTCAGAACAGGCGGGAGGAGCTCCAGGGCTGCACCTCCCACACGGAACCGGCGGCACAGGAGCCACAGGGACAGGCTCTGATCCACGGAGGACAGGAGAGAGCCCCGGGCTGCAGAGCAGGATGTTCCAGCAGTGTGTGCCCCATCCCCGGCTGTTCTTTCTCCCTTCCAGGACCCATCCTCCCTGCAGGGGA
>VZUI01034319.1:4718-17922 GCA_013401135.1 Cettia cetti
TGAGCCCAGGATATCTCCGGGATGAGCCCAGGATAACTCGGGATGAGCCCAGGATAACTCGGGATGAGCCCAGGATATCTCCGGGATGAGCCCAGGATAACTCGGGATGAGCCCAGGATAACTCGGGATGAGCCCAGGATATCTCCGGGATGAGCCCAGGATAACTCGGGATGAGCCCAGGATAACTCGGGATGAGCCCAGGATATCTCCGGGATGAGCCCAGGATAACTCGGGATGAGCCCAGGATAACTCGGGATGAGCCCAGGATATCTCCGGGATGAGCCCAGGATAACTCGGGATGAGCCCAGGATAACTCGGGATGAGCCCAGGATAACTCGGGATGAGCCCAGGATATCTCCGGGAGCGGTCGGGAGCAGCCGCAGCTCCGTCCCCGGCGCTGCCGGGATTTACGAGCGGCTGTTGGGAATGTGGCAGCTTTATCCCACTCCCGAGACTCCATAAAAGGCTGGAGGAAGATGGAGAGGCTGGGAATGTTTTCCTGCCTGATGGCTCCCCAGGCTCCCTTCAAGCCTCCTCACGGTGCTAAACGCCCGGAGCGGGAATTCCGGGAATAACGGATTTAAACAGGCGGGCACGGGGAGGGGGAGGGGCTGCAGCATCGCGGGGTTGGCCCAGGATATCCCGGAGCACCGCCAGGGCATCCCAAATCATGGCCAGGATATCCCAGGATTTGTCCCGGACATCCTGGAGTACGGCCAGCACATCCTGGATGTGATCCAGGAATCCCAAATCAGGGCCAGGATTCCCTAACCGGGTGCAGGAGCCCCAAAGTGTGGCCAGGATATCCCAAGGAATGGCCAGGGTATCCCAGGATTTGTCCAGGGCATCCTGGAGTGTGGCCAGAACATGATCCAGGAATCCCAAACCACGGCCAAGGGATCCCAAAGAGGGGTCAGGATACCCCAGAGCCGGGATGCTGAATTCCCACGGATCCCTTGGGACAGCCCAGCAAATCCTGGGATAGCCCCATCCCTATGGATCTGCCCCATCCCTATGGATCTGCCCCACCCCTATGGATCTGCCCCACCCCTATGGATCTGCCCCATCCCATGCCATGGATCCCATGGATCTGTTCCCATTCCTGATCCCAGCCCCATTAACCTCCTTCATTCCGGGAACGGCCCCAGCCTGGCTCTGCCAGCAGAAATCCAGGAAAAACCTCAGGATGGGAAAAGCCTGGAGATGGGAAAAGCACCAGGATGGGAAAAGCACAGCTCCCGGATCTGCCCCGATCATGGAAAAGGGAAATTAAACCAGATCCATTCCTTTTCCATGGAGGCTTTCCCTGAGATTTCCCATCCCAGATTCCTCGGAGCTGCCGGGCGTGGGGTGTAGAGAACACTGGAATGTTCTGGATCTGCTGGGAAAGGCCCTCTGCACGGCCAGGCCTGCGGTATTCCCAAAAAACATCTCATTCCCAGGAAATCCATCCCCATCCTCAGGAATGCTCCCAACTCCACCAACATCCAGGGCTGGATAACTCCGGCCAATCCCGGATTTATTCCAGACGGGAATTTCCTGACATCCCCAGCAGCTCCAACCTCCCTTCCAAGGAAAAATGGAGATTCCTGGGAAAACAAAAGCCAGCGCTGGTTTATTCATGGATTTGTCCTTGGATCCAGGCTGAGCTGGATAAATTCCCTTTCTTTTCCTCCTCATGATGATTTTTAGGGAATTTTCCCCTTGGAGCAGAGCTCGTTAACGAGCCCAGCATTTTTCCTCCTTCCCATCCCATCCCAAATTTCCCTGGAGATGCATCTGGGAATCCCCTCAGCATCCCAAACCTCCAAATTCATTTTCCACCCCAATTCCGCTGCCGATTCCCAATCCACCTGTTCCATAATGGAACGTGCTTCCGTTCCCACCTGGAATTCTCCCGTTCCCTCCCTCTCCTGTTCCAATTTTCCTGTTTCAGCTCCGTTTCCTTCGCTCCCAGGGCTGCCATGGCCAGAAATTGTGGGAATTCCAGCCAGGAATTTGAGCTTTTCCAGGCCAGCCAATCGAAAACCTATGGAGATTTTTCATCTTTTCCTTCTTTTCCATAAAAGAAATTTTTCTCTCCATTTTAGGGAAAAAAAAGAAGAAGGTGGATTCCTGCTCTGTGCCAGCTCATTCCCATCCCGGATCCACACCTGGGAATTTGGGATGGATCCCAATTTTGTGCTGAAATTCCCACTGGGAATGTGCCTTTCCCAAAAAAAATCTTGGAATCAATCCATCCCAAATTCCTTCCCCTGGCATTCGCTCTCTCCCTGGGATGCTCCAGGGATTCTCAGTGGGATGAATCCATCAGCTCCTCAAAATCCTACAAATCCCTCTGGGAGCAGGGTCAGGGATCCTGGGCTGAGGCTAAAATTTGGGATTCAGCCTGGCTGAGAGGAGAGGCATTCCCAAAATCCCAATTCCCAAAACCCCTGTTTCCATGGGAGGGGGAAAGATGGGAATGGGGTCCAGGGAATTGTTATCCCGGAGAAAATTCCTGGAATTCCAGGAACCCGTCCAGGGAGGCGGAGCCGGAGCAAAGCCCCCAGGCCTGGGAGGCCCCAAAACCCTGAGCCCCAAGAAACCCCCAAAGTTTCCAAAACCCAGAAATGAATCACCCCAAAATGGGAGTTATCCCAAAAATCCTCCCAAGGCCCAGAGTTATCCCTTAAAAAACCCCATCAGTGACACAAATCAGGAATTATCCCAAAAACTCCCCCCAAACCACCCCAAAACCAGCCCCAGACCAGGAGTTATCCCAAAAAATCCCAAACCACTCCAAAGCCCCCCAAAATAACCCCAAACCACAAACCCCAAGGATTTATCCCGGAAAAATCCCCAAATAACCCCAAATCCCCAATACCAAAAACCCCAAAATGGGAATTATCCCACAAAAAAAGCCCCACAATCCCTCACCCCCAAACCCAGAAATTCGGGATTTTGGCTCCTCCAAGGGAAATTCCAGCCTGAATCCCACAGGAATTTTTAACCTCAAATTCCTGAATTCCTGAGGATTCCCAGCTTTCCCAGTTCATTAATTGGGGAATTAATTAATTTCCTTATCCCAATTAAAACTCCTGAGGATCTTTGCTCCCAGGGGGTTTTTTCCCCCTCTCATCCCTGGGAATCTTTATTCCGGGTAAATCCCATTTTCCAGAACTGTGGAAGCTCTGGAATATTTCCATGGAGAATCCAAAGGGATAAATCCCAAAATTAATGGGGTCAGGAGCGGCCTTGATCCCATTTTTCAAACCTGTGGAAGTTCCACAAATCCCTCCTTTTTCCCTCTTTTCCCTCCCATTTTCCCTCCCCCCCCCCCTTTTCCCCTCTTTTTTCCCTCCTTTTTCTTTTCCCTTCTTTTTCCCCTCTTTTTCCCCCTCTTTATTCCCTCTTTTTCCCCTCTTTTCCCCCCTCCATTTTCCCTCTTTTATTCCCTCTTTTCCCTCCTTTTTCCCCTTATTTTTCCCCCTCTTTCCCCCTCTTTTCTCCTCCTCTTTCCTTCCTTTTTCCGTCTCTTTTCCCTCCTTTCTCCCCATTTATTCCCTCTTTTTTCCCTATTTTCCCCTCCTTTCCCTCTCTATTTTCCCTCTTTTATTCCCTCCATTTTTTCCCTTTTCCCCCCTTTTTTCCCTCTTTTTCCCTCCGTGGCTCTGGGAATGCTCCGTGACCCTCGGAATAATTCCGGATCCGTGCAGCAGCTGCTCCGTGCCTGGGAATTCTTTATCCAAACCTTCCAAGGGACAAAAATCCTCCCCTGTGCCGAGACCTTCCCCATGCGCCAGCCAGAGCGGGATCCCCGGGATTGATGGAGGTGGCACCCGGAATGCAGAATTCCCAACGGGACAGCGCGGCTCCGGGGCCTCGGATCCGCCAAAATTCCCAAATTCAGGATCCCCCAAACCCTGCCTGGATTCAGCGAGAGGTTCCCAAATTCCAGGTCAGCCAAATCCTGGGAATTCAGGGAGAGATTCCCAAATTCCAGATCAGCCAAATACTGGGAATTCAGGGAGAGGTTCCCAAATTCCAGGTCAGCCAAATCCTGGATTCAGGGAGAGGTTCCCAAATTCCAGATCAGCCAAATACTGGGAATTCAGGGAGAGGTTCCCAAATTCCAGGTCAGCCAAATCCTGGGAATTCAGGGAGAAATTCCCAAATTCCAGATCAGCCAAATCCTGGGAATTCAGGGAGAGATTCCCAAATTCCAGATCAGCCAAATCCTGGATTCAGGGAGAGATTCCCAAATTCTGGATCCGTCCCTGATCCGTCCCATCCCATCAATCCCATCCCGTTCCCAGGAATTCTGGAGTTTCTTGGGAATGCTGGAGCCTCCTCTGGGGCCCGTTCCCACATTTTTTTCCCACATTTTTTCGGGATGAAACGTGAGCCGGGCCCGCAGGTGGCTCCTGTCCCAGACAGCTCCACATTCCATAAAAATCCCACATTCCAGGCCTGAAACAACAGGATTATCCAGGGGGAAAAGGGTCGGGATCAAACAACGCCGGAGGCCCCCGGGGTGGGGAAGTTTTGGGATTTTTTGGGGGGATTCCCAGGCACCTGCAAGGCATGGAGCCAAAATTCCAGCCCCAAAATTCCAGCTCCACAATTCCAGCCCCAAAATCCCTCTCCTAAATTCTTGACCCAAATTTCCAACCCCAAAATCCCTCAAATGGAATTCTCAAATAAATCCCACACCCCCCTGGAGGCATCCCTGGGTGTGCTGGTCCTTGGGGATGGATCCCATGGAATTTGGGATGAGGATCCCATGGAATTCAGGATGAGGATCCCATGGGAATGGGGATGAGGATCCCATGGAATTTGGGATGAGGATCCCATGGGAATGGGGATGAGGATCCCATGGAATTCAGGATGAGGATCCCATGGGAATGGGAATGAGGATCCCATGGAATTCGGGATGAGGATCCCATGGGAATTCGGGATGAGGATCCCGTGGAATTCGGGATGAGGATCCTATGGAATTCGGGATGAGGATCCCATGGGATTTGGGATGAGGATCCCATGGAATTCGGGATGAGGATCCCATGGGATTTGGGATTTGGATGAGGGGCTGATGCTGGAATTCCCTGGCTCCAGCCCCAAAGGATCCAGCGCCTCATCCAGCGGTACGGGATAAAAGGGCAGGGGGGATGGGAATTCCTGCAAGCTCCCAAGGGAATTCCCTGGGATTGCCCATCCCTGGAAAATCCGGGATGCTTTTCCTGCTCCTCCCTCCTCTCCCATTCCCGGTTTTCCAGGCCTGCCCTCGGTGTCCCAGCAGCCCCAAATCCAAGGGAAAAACACCCAAACTCCTGGAATTCCAACTTTTCCGGGATGTGGGAGCACCTGGAGGGCTTTGGCACCCCTGGAATGATCCCAGCAGGAATCAGGATGGATTTCCCAGGAATATTTTTTGTTTAGGATTAAGGAAAAACCCCCCCCAGGACTCAGAATTCCGAGCATTCCCCAGGAATCTCCTTCGGAATCCTCCGGATTTTCCTTGGAAAACAAGCCCTGGAAAAGTGGGAAAACAAAACCCCAACAAAGTCCAGGAGCTCACGAGGTCCGGGCTAAAAATTAATTGGAATTTTCCACCCGGATGGGTTTTGCTGGGATTTGCTGTCACGTGGGGATTTGTCCACATTCCCGAGGGTTCCCTGGATCTGTGCATCCAGCGGGATGGAGGAGGAGGCTGGAGCTGCTGCATCCCAAAATCTTCCCTTTCCCGCCTCCTCCGTGGGATCCCTGGGGATGATCCCGGGTTTTGGTGTCCTCAAATTCACGGAAAACCCCGCTAAAATGGTGGGATTTGGGGATTTGGGGATTTGGGGATTTGGGGGAAGGATGGGGCTCAGCTCTGTGCATCCCGACCCCTGTGGGATCATCCCAATCCCTGTGGGATCATCCCAATCCCTGTGGGATCCAATCCCTGCGGGATCATCCCAATCCCTGCCCTTCCTGCTCCATCCCGGGGATTTTTTTCCCCCAAATTCCCTTCCCAGGTATGCCAGGAGAGGCAAAATCCCAAAAAAGTTGCAGGATTTTAGCAATGTGGGGGAAGGATCGGGATCAGCTTTCCCTGGATCTCATCCCAGCAGGGGATGAGGGAAGTTCCCATCCCATTCCTGTTCTTCCCGCCCCATCCCAAGGAGGTTTTCCCCAAGTTCCCCCCCAAACCCCCAATAAACCTCGGGATTTGGGGATTTGGGGGAAGGATCGGGCTCAGCATTCCCTGGATTTCATCCTGGGATGTTCCCACCCCAATCCCTGCCTTTCCCTGCCCATCCCAGGGTCGTTTGGCCCCAAATTCCCAAGAAACCCCGATAAATCTGTGGGATCTGGGGAAGGATCGGGCTCAGCTTCCCCTGCGCTCCCCCCTCCATCCCAGGGAAGATTTTTTCCCCCAAAATTCCCAAGAAACCCGCGGGATTTTGGGATTTGGGGGGAAAGGACTGCACTCCATCCCAAAATTCCCATCCCCTTCCTTCCCCCTTCCACCCCGGCACTTCCCAAATCCCGGGAAAAGCCTCGGAGCCGCCTCCTCCCCCCAGCTCAGCCCCAGATCCCGCCGGGCCGGGATTAAATCCCTAAACCCCGCGCGTGGCCCCCGGCCAGGGCTCCCTCCCGGCTGGCGGGGATAAAGATCCCGAAGTTCCCGAGCTTCCCGAGGTTTTCCCGCGGTGCCCGGAGCTCCCGGGGCGCATGGCCGGGCCGGGCCGGCCTTTAGACCCGGCTTAGCCAAGCCCGGCTCGGGCCGCGATTCCCGGAGAATTCCCGGGAGAATTCCCGGGGCGGCCGGAAGGAGGGAAGGAGGAAGGAAGGCGAAGGTAACTCTTGGATTTGGGATTTTTTTTTTTTTTTCCTGCTTTTCTCTCCCCGCCCCCCTTTTTTGTGGTGTTTGTTGTTGCTGTTGTTTCGGCTCTCGGCGGAGAGCTCCAGGCTGGGAATTCGGGATCGAATTCCCAGAAAATTTCTAACTCCGCTTCCCCCAGCAGGGGTTTAACCCCCGATTCCCTTTTCCTTGTGGGGGGCTCCGGCATTCCCGGATCAGGGAACTCCCCAAATCCCCAATCCCGCCGTTCCGTTTCCCTGGAGTTCGCAGCATCCCAGGATCAGAGAATTCCCGAAATATTCCCAATCCCGCCCCCCAGCAGGGATTTAACTCCCGGGTTTCTCTTCCCTTGGGGGGGTTGCAGAATCCCAGGATCAGCCAAATCCCAAAATTCCCGATTCTGCTCCCTCCCCCAGCAGGGATTTCAGCCCCAGCGGATTCAAATCCTGCCCTGGGGGGGTGCGGGAATTCCCAAAAGCCCCAAAATTCCCGATCCAGCCCCCCCAGCCGGAGTTCAACCCCCGCGTTTTCCCCTCTCCCTGCGGGCTCCGGCATCCCAGGATCAGAGAAATCCCAAAAATTCCCGCCCCCCCCAGCAGGGATTTCACTCCCGGTTTTCTCTTCCCTGGGGGCTGCAGAATGCCAGGATCAGTTTGGGAATTCTGGGAATGGGGGCACCGGGGGGATTTTGGGGTTGGATGGGGTGAGAACCGGGAATGGGATCCCGGGATTGTGGGAATGGGGGAACGGCGGGGATTTGGGGTTGGATCGGGAATCCCTTGGGGATCCCTTGGGAATCTCCGGGCTGTGGGAGAGCTCCGGGGCTGGAAAAGTTGTCCCGATTTTCCAGAGGGTTTTCCCAAAGGAAAAAAAAACCGGGAGAGGCTTTGGAGGGTTCGGGAGCTGCCGGCCCTTTGTTCCCACAGATTTTTTTGGGGATAATTTTGGGGTGGATTTTGGGTTGTGCTGGAGAGGAATCAGCTCCTAAATCCATTTTTTGGGATTTGCAGGGGTAGAGAATGGGAATGGAATGAGAGATCAGGGTTTTCCCGACCCTTCCCAGGTCCCAGCAGCTTTTTTGGGATCGTTTTGGGGCTGGATCCCAGAGTTCAGGGGTTTTTGGGGTGGTGCTGGAGCGGGATCAGCTCCTGAATCCATTTTGGGGGGGATTTGCAGGGATGGGGAATGGGAATGGAATTAAAGGAAATCGGGATTTATCAAACCCCTCCCAGCTCCCAAACAACTTTTAGGATAATTTTGGGGCCGGATTGCTGAATTTGGGGTTTTTGGGGTGGTGCTGGAGGGGGATCGGATCCTAAATCCATTTTTTGGGATTTGCAGGGATGGGGAATGGGAATGGAATGAGAGGAGAGATCGGGGTTTTCTCGACCCTTCCCAGCTCCCAGCAGCTCTTTTTGGGATCGTTTTGGGATCAGATCCTAAATCCACTTCGGCATTTGCAGGGATTGGGATTAGGAATGGAAGGAAATCCGGATTATCCCCTGGACCCAAAGCATTCCCTGGAGAATCCCGCGTGGATCCTGATGGGTTCCATTAAAAACCACAGCGGGGGCTGGGAATTCCCTCCTGGATCCCCTCTCCCCTTCCCAGCTGAGCTCCGGGATCCCCAAATTCCTGGGGAGGGGGAATGGGGAAGGGGGGAGGGGCTGCGGGGCCCGGCCTCGCCGGGAGAGGTCACGGAGAGGAGCAGAGGGATCGAATTCCAAGGAAAATCCCGGAGCCGGGATGGGCCCGGCCGGGAATGCGGATCCCGCTGGGCTTTTGGCGCTCCCGCCTCTGGTTTTTTGGGATTTTGGGAGTCAGGAAGGAGCTGAGGGTTCCAATCCCATGGGCAGGGACACCCCGGGGAGCCCCAAGGGTCAGAAAATCGGGAATTAATCCTTCCCTGGGAGGCTGAAAATCGGGAATGAGCCCTTCCCTGTGCCTGAAAATCGGGAATTAATCCTTCCCTGGGAGGCTGAAGAAAATTGGGGTCCCCATTCCCCATTCCCCATTCCCAAATCCCGAATCCCAACCCCCATTCCCAAATCCCAAACTCAATTCCCAGCTCCCAGACCCGGGATGGGCTTTGGGATCACTGGGATCCCAAACTGGGATCTGAGATGGGATTTGGAATTTGTGGGATCCCAAAGTGGGGATCTGGGATGGAATTTGGGATCTGGGATTTTTTGGATCTGGGGTGGGATTTGTGGGATCTGGGATTTGGGATTTGTGATCCCGATCCCGTGGGATGTCAGGACACCCTGGCAGGGACCGCGGGGGCGGGAGGGGGCTCTGATTCCCGGTGGATTTTTGGGAAGGGAGGTGGAAAATCCCGATTGTCCCTCCTGGCACCGAGCAAATCCCTGGAAGAGCTGCGGGGCCGCGGTGACAAACGGGGACACTGGGGACACTGGGGACACTGGGGACACTGGGGACAGTGGGGACACTGGGGACACTGGGGACAGTGGGGACACTGGGGACACTGGGGACACTGGGGACAGTGGGGACAATGCCACTGCTGTGTGGCAGCTGCGGGGATCTCTTGGATGCATCCCAATCCTGAGGGAATTCCGGCCCTGGAGCAGAGCCACCCCCGGCTGCCCCTTGGGGACATCGGGGACATCCCCGAGCCGGCCCCGGGCTGTCCCCAGGCCCCGCAGGTGACATTTGGGGACATTTGGGGACATTTGGGGACATTTGGGGACGCTCTGGGCTGCTCCCGGCCCCAGGCTCAATTCCCTGGTGGCACCTTGGGGACAGCGCCGCTCCCGCCCCGCCGCGACCTTCTCCAGCCCCAGGAATTCCTTGGAAAACCCAAACAAGGGCGGGGAGCGGCTCCGGGAGCATCCCGGGATCCTCCCCCGGCCCCGGGGAAAGCGGGAGCCGCGCTGGGCTTTCGGGATCAGCCTGCTTTTCCCGGGAATTTTCCCACTTTTCCCGGCGTTTGTCCCACTTTTCCCGGGTTTTTTCCCGCTTTTCCCGGGTTTTTTTCCCGCTTTTCCCGGGGTTTGTTCCACTTTGCCCGGGGTTTGTCCCACTTTTCCCGGGGTTTTCCCCACTATTTCCGCTTACCCCCCACACACACTTTTCCAGCCCCTATCCCACTTTTCCTGGCCTTTTTTCCCAGTGTTTTTTCCCTCTTTCCTGGTGTTTTTCCCTCTTTCCCCGGCACTTTTCCCTCTTTTCCCTGCATTTTTCCCACTTTTCCAGCCCCCATTCCCCTTTCCCTGGCCTTTTCCCCAGTGTTTTTCACCTCTTTTCCCAGCGTTTTCCCCACTTTTCCCAGCATTTTTCCCACTTTTCCCAGCGTTTTTCCCACTTTTCCAGCGGGCTCGGGGCTGCCGGCGGGGGAGGGGCGGCCATGGCCTCCAACGGCTCGGCCGGGATTGGGGATTCCCCCCTGGAGCCGGGAATTTTCCTGGATGAGGAGCTGGCATCCGACTGGTACATCTACGAATCCACGGAATCCACGGCCCGGGACGAGTGAGTGTCCCCAGAGTGTCCCCAGAGTGTCCCCAAAATGTCCCCAGAGTGGCCCCTTCCCATGGAGCAAATCCCGGATTTTTTGGCCTCTTGAAAAACCCTGGAATTTTTGTTCATTCCCTGATTTATTCCCTGAATTATTCCCGGATTTTTGACACCTCTGAAAGTTCTGGATTTTTTGGGACATTAATCCCATCATTCCTTGATATTTTTTTTCCCCCCTGGATTCTTTGGGGCTGGATTTTTTGGGGCTGGCCCCATCATTCCCAGATTTATTCCCAGATTTTTGGCCCCTCTAAAAATCCCAGGATTTTGTGTCCTGGTTAAATTCCCTTTCCCAAGGATGAGCGAATTCCCACTGGGGAAATCCCGATCCTATAAAGATTGGGGGACAGCAGGAACTTTTTGGGGATTCCTAGAAAGTCCCAGTTTTCCTTTGGGACCCTTCCCTGCTCCCACCCCATTGGAACTATGGGGTTTGGGAAGGGCTTGGGTGGGGTTTTTCCTATAAATTATGGGATTCAGGAATTCCCACAGCTGATTTATGGGATTCAGGGCTTTTACTCATTTTCCCATTGTTTTTCCCAACCCTTTTAGGTTTAAACCCAAATCTGGGATTTTCCCCATTTTCCATCATTTTTCCCGGCCCTTTTAGGGTTAACCCCACACAAATCTGGGATTTTTCCCCCCTTTTCCAGCCTTTTTCCCGAGGCCATCCCAGAATGTCACCCCACAATCTCCCCCAAGCTCTACCACACCATCATGGCTCCCATCTCTGTGAGTATCCGACCCCAAATCCCCAAATCCCCAAATCCCCAAATCCCCAAATTCCCATCACAAAACCCCCAAATCCCCAAAATCCCCAAATTCCAAAATCCCCATCCCAAAATCCCATCCCTAACCCCTGGGAGAACCCCCCCACATTCCCACATTCCCACATCCCGTTCCTCAGGCAGAATCCATGGACTGGATTTAGGGCCGGGCTCTGTCTTGGATGAATTTTTTCTTCTAAATGATCCCAGAATTCCCTGATTTCTGGGATTTTAGTTCCCTGTGGGACAAGGACTCCAAAATTCCTCCCAAATCCCAAAACTCTTCATTCCAGGACCCCTTTTCCATGGATTTATGGGGTCTCCATGGGATCCCAGCATTCCAGGACCCCTTTTCCATGGATTTATGGGGTCTCCATGGGATCCCAGCATTTCAGGACCCCTTTTCCATGGGTTTCCCATCCCTTTCCCAGCTGGCCGTGATCCTGGCCTTGTCATTCCTGGTCAGGCGCCGCCGTCTCCACCGGAGCTGCTGGAACGGAGTCCCGGGATTGCTCAGGTATCGGAATTCCCCAAATCCCACTGATCCTGCCCTGGAAAGAGCTTGGAAATCCCAAAATCCTGCTGGTCCCTGGAAAGGGGCTCGGAATTCCCCAAACCTCACTGATCTCTCCCTGCAAAAGGCTCAGAATTCCCCAAATCCCTCTCATCTGTCCCTCAAAAGGGCTGGGAATTCCCAAATCCCGCTGATTCCTGGGAGGGCTCAGAATTCCCAACCCCCACTGATCCCTGGAAGTGTTGGGAATTCCCAAACCCCGCTGATCCCTGGAAGTGTTGGGAATTCCCAACCCCCACTGATCCCTGGAAGCGTTGGGAATTCCCAAATCCCGCTGATTCCTGGGAGGGCTCAGAATTCCCAAACCCCACTGATCCCTGGAAGCGCTGGGAATTCCCAAACCCCGCTGACCCCTGGAAGGGTTCAGAATTCCCAAACCCTGCTGATCCCTGGAAACGTTGGGAATTCCCAAACCCCGCTGACCCCTGGAAGCGTTGGGAATTCCCAAACCCTGCAGATCCCTGGGAGGGCTCAGAATTCCCAAACCCCGCTGACCCCTGGAAGCATTGGGAATTCCCACCCCCGTGACCCTGCGGTGGTTCCAGCCCCGGGAATTTCCTGGAAGCGGACGGGCACCGCGCTCCGGCCGCCGCCGTCTTCGGGATCCTCTTCTCCTCTCTGTGCCAGCTGCTGCTGGACCCGGACCCGCTGCCACTCGTGTCCCCAACGTCCCCCGGCGCCCGCGGTGAGGCCACCACCCCCTCCCCGCCCCGGGGACCCCCCGAGCGCCGCCCCGCGCTCAGCCCGGATTTTCCCGAATCTTCCCGGATTTTCCCGGATTTTCCCGGATCTTCCCGGATTTTCCCGGATTTTCCTGGATCTTCCCGGATCTTCCTGGATTTTCCCGGATCTTCCCGGATTTTCCAGAGCTGTGGAAGCTGCTGGCGCTGCTGTACTACCCCCTGTTCTACTTCCCGCTGCTGGGCTGCGCCGCGCCCCGGCACCGCCTGGGATACGCCAGCGGCGCCCTGCTGGCATGGGGACACTGCGGGGCACAGCTGGGACAGCGCCTGCAGTGCCCGCAGGGACACCGGGTGAGCGGCACTGCCACACCCCAGACACCGCGGGGACAGCAGGGGGTGACACTGCCCGGGGACAGCAGGGGATGGCACCTCCTGGAGTGGCCCTGCGGTGGCATGGCTCCCTTGTCACCTCCTGGAGTGGCCCTGAGGTGTGGTGGCTCCTGAGCCAGCTCCCAGGGTGTCCCCACAGGGTCCCCTGGCTGGGGTGTCCCCAGGGGTGGTGGCAGTGTCCTAGGGTAGTGGCAGTGTCTCCAGGGATGGTGACAGTGTGCCCGTGTCCCCATGGCAGTGACAGTGTGCCCGTGTCCCCATGAGAGTGACAGTGTCCCCGTGGCAGTGACAGTGTCCCCGTGGCAGTGACAGTGTCTCCATGGCAGTGACAGTGTCCCCGTGGCAGTGACAGTGTCTCCATGGCAGTGACAGTGTCCCCATGGCAGTGACAGTGTCCCCATGGCAATGAGTGTCCCCGTGGCAGTGACAG